>JAVSBV010042411.1:0-11213 GCA_033117975.1 Parotocinclus spilosoma
CACACACACACACACACACACACACACACATATACACACACATACACACACATACACACACACACACACACACACACACACACACACCACACACACATATACACATATATATATATATACACACACACACACACGTACACACTCACACACACACTGATTTAAATAAACCTAATCAGAGCTAATTAGAATTATTCCACCACATAACGATACTCTTAACACTCACCAACATCTGCCAGTCACCATCACTGTTACCATGGAAACAACAGCTCACCTTTTTGAGGACGGAGTGAGTGAGGGAAGGTCAATGTTGGTCTCCGACGAATAGGTCTGCAAAACAAGATACTAATAATAATAATAATAATAAAGCAAAAAGGAGCAGGCAGAAAGTAAAATAAATTAAATGAATTCAAAATAAGAAAAAAGAAGAAAGGCCTAAAAGAAAAAGAAAAGCATAACAGTAAAAAATTCAATAAAGAAGAAGAAAAAACAAAAACATTCATTATAACAAAAAATTAAACGAGAAAAAAGGGAAAAAAAACACGAATGATTAAGAAAGAAAGGAAGAAATAAAGAAAAAATTGGAGAAGGCAAAAACAAGTAAGAGAAATAGTTAAAAAATAAAAAGTGAATAAGCAGAACTAAAACGAGGAAAGAAAGCGAGCAAAATCAAATAAATAAGCATAAATAATAAAGAAAGAAAATATCAGCAAAGGGAAAAATGAGAACAAACAGAGCAACAAACAAACTAATAAATAAATAAACAAAACAAACAAATAACGCAAAATAAGAAAAAAACCCAAATAAAATAGAGACAAAAAGAAAAAAAAGAGCACAATAAATAACTAACAAAGTAATAAAAAAATAAAGTAGAGAAATATAGAGAGAAATAAATAATGAGTGATTAAAAAAAATCTAATTAAATAAATACATAAAGCATAAAAATAGCGACAAATAAAAAAATGAACAAAGAAAATAAAAAGTAAGTGAATTAACTATAGATAAACTAATAACCACAATTTTTTTCAAACCTCTGTTGGAATTCCATTAAAAATGAGGAAGGAGCTTCCAGTCAGGGAATTATCAAGAAAATCGTCAATTTCCAGAGACTCCTGGTCCATCTGAGGAGGGAGCTGCTCTACAGAAATCTGTCACACACACACACACACACACACACACACACACACACACACACACACACACACACACACACTCACATTAACATAAACACACACACATTTATATATTAAGATATGAATATATCTTAATATAGGCGCCTTTGCACCACTAAATACTGACTTTGGTCACAACTTTGCCTAATTGTGTGTGTGTGTGTATTTGTGTGTATGTATGTGTCTGTCTCTGTGTCTCTGTGTGTGTGTGTGTGTGTGTGTGTGTGTTAGTGTGCAAGTGGCACTACCTTTTCAGGACGTGACCAAGCATGTCTGTGTATGGATATCTCTAACAATATGTAAAATTATCCAGTGGTTGGAAGTATGATGTAGGAGGTAGTAGGTGAGATAAATATAAGATCAGGACATGTAACATGTTGCCATTATTCTGGCATTTAAAAAATGCTGCCAGGTTACAAAATATCTGTTTCTGACATCTTGTCTTGAACCTAAATCTGAACTCCAATGCATTATATGTTCCTGTAGCCCCATTTTCTAGACAAGGTAGCCTTTGTGTTAATTGTGGGTCAGATTACACCTGCCCTTCACTGGTATTAATTTAGCCAAGCCATAAGCACTTTGAAAATTACTTTCAGGCTTAGTAAATTACACTGTCAACACTATATTAATCTAGTTTATCTGGTCAAAGAAGTGCTTCATCCTGGCGGTTATGGTGATCTAGAGCATATTACGGGTACTACAGGAGCCACAAAACATATGGAATAGTCTCCCTGAAGATCTTAGCCTGGCCTCTACTCTCGCTATTTTTAAGTCCAGGTTGAAAACTGTTCTGTCTGTTAGGTCATAAAGCATATCAAAGAAGACCAGAAATCAACTGCTGCGATCATATTTGCAATATTAATGGCAAAATATACACAGAAAGTTCAAAACCTTTGCTGTTCGTCACAGGTAACTGAAGATTCTAAATCTGAAGTCCGGGGAATGCAGCTGCCGTATCATAGCCGCAGATTTCAACAGCTGACACCCAGAAAGACCATCAATTTCACACAGTACTATTGCATCCCTCATAGCCAAATTCTGAGAAACCTGGACTTTAGACAACAAGCCACTTGATAGTGATCCAAAGATCGCTACCAACAAAGAAAATCCACGATACAGCACGCGATGTGTCCTACTACTTTCAACCCTGCAGATTGTTTAAAATAATAATTGCAATAATAAAATAGTTTAAGGAAATAGGTGACTAAAAACTAGCTTAAATATATTATGATGTCTGATAAATATGTATGATAAATATATTATGAGGTTAAGGTTATTTTTTTATTATTTCACTGTGGTGCTTTGTTCTTGTATTCCTCATTGGTGCCAATATAAATTGCAAAATTATAGTTTCTTTTGGTAACAAATGCAAGTCAACCTATCTATTACAAAATAATTTTAACTAAATCCAAAAAGCTACTACACATCGAATAAAGGGTTCTGTAGTGTCTCTCTTTCAGGACTCGGAATTTTGTACCATTGTAGAGAAAGACTATTACTAGGCAATTACTTAATTTCTTACTGTTGCAGCTGTAGCCATTGTTAGCCCCATGGTGAACATATAGGCATGCAGCTAAATAATCAAGATGAATTCTTTCAATTTGTATGCTTGTAATAATATGTTACCCAACTGAGTGAGCAATTAGCAGATGTCATGAAAAATATTAGTGGAATCCTGCAAAGCCACCCCAAAAGCCCAATGCTCTTGAAATTCAGATGATTATTTACTTATTTACTTTAAAAAAGCTTGCAGTTCTTATTACAAAACCTCATGTTTTATCTGTGTTGGTAGCTTTGCATTACATACAGAGTAACAGGTTTCATATTTTTCCACATTTTCAATATATTTTTAGATATCAGCTTAGTGACAGCCTTTAGCCTTTTACTTACAAGATATATATAAAACACAGCAATAAAACTGAATTTCCTACCAAGTCAATACTTATCTAGTAAAAAGATTATATATATATATATATATATATATATATATATATCTTTTTACATACATACATGTGTACACTGTAATCATAATTACATGGTTTCTTTAAATTCTTACCAAGCAAAAAGAAAAACTATGCCAAAGCCCATGAAAGATTATAAAGTTATTTCTATCACAACAAATCGGTTATATCACTGGCTAAGAAACCAAAGTTAAACTGTGATCACCACTGTGATGAACAACTGATCAGCACATTTTTGACAAGTTTCCTTTGTGAACAGTACCAACAAAGCAGACTATTTAAAAAATCTAATTTTTAGTAATTAACTGACTTTATGGAAAACTGGTTATAAATCGTATTTACCTGTGCATAGTAAGCTCCTCATTCACATAAGCATGTCGTAAATACTGAACTCCTTTTCTCATGACTGAAAGGAGAAGGACTGGGCAGGTTTCACTCTTGCTTGCTCCCTTACCTGGATCTACCACCTACTCTGGAATGTGGCCAGGCAGCACTATGAAAAGCACCTGTTGGAGCCATTTCCGCTGTGTTACCTGTACTAGATAAAGTTGAGATAATCACTGAACTTTAGAGTTTAGCCAAAATGAGTAGTTATAGCTCTGTGGATAAGGTACTGGACTACTGACTGTAAATATAGAAATTACATGTGAAATCACAAATATAGAAGGTTTTTTTTGCCTCCGTGGCCATCCTAGTGACAGACACATGGTTATCTAATCTATATACATATAAGTTCATCTCAACACCAGTCACATACATACACACTCACAAGTCAATGCCAATTTAGAGTAATTAATTAACCTAACACACATGCCTTTGGACTGTGGTGGAAATCGGAGTACCCGGAGTAAACCCACTCAAACACGAGGAGGACATGCAGACTCCACAAAAAATGGCCCGAACCTTCTTGCTGTGAGACAGCTACCCATCGAGCCGAAATGCTGCCCCTCAGTGTACATGTAAGTGCTAATATGGCCTGCATTAAGCCACCCACTGTCGTATCTACCAGCACATAGATGTTCACTGCTGAATGGCACTTAGATAGAACACTGCTTACATCAAAGTGTGACACCTCAACTCACAGCCCAGAAACTGCCACTCAGAACTGTCACCATGTGGCTTCCTCCCGCTTCATCTTCCTGGACAGTGTTCCAGCAGAAGATTAAGAGTTGTCCTGTTTAATGGGCTGCAGTCACAAGGGTGTAGTATAACAGGTTTAAAAACAAAATCAAAATGTGGCTAATGCATCATGCAACTTCCACAAAAACCATAAAATGAGTAAATAATATTATATGGTGGCAGGTAATGTTCACTCATTTTTGTGTAGTATATATGCTGCAGTGTTAGAAATCCCAAGAAACCAGAATATACACTACATTTACAAAAATAATAGGATACAAGTGAATTTATTAAAGGTGTGTCATTTAGTTCCATTGCCACAGATTATATTAAATCAAGCACCTGGCTGTGCAGTATACCCTTATAAACATTTGTGACAGAATGGCTCATTCTAAAAGCAAACTAAATTAGCATGCCATACTGTAGTAGGATATTACTATATATATATATACACACATTCAGTGGAGTGACAGGCAGTCTGATGGACGATTTGGGTTTGGTGAATGCCAGGAGAATGATACTTGCCTGACTGCATTGTGCCAACTGTAAAGTTTAATGAGGAAGGTACCATGTATTTAGTTCCAGTGAAGGGAATACTTAATGTTTCAACATGCCAAGACATTTTGGACATTTTCTTACAAATACAACTGGAATAATTCGGGGAAGGCCCTTTCTGTTGGGTTAAACCAGAGCAGAGATTGCGAGCCGAGCCCTGTCATCCAACATCAGTGTCCGAAATCACAAATTCTATTCTGGACAAATGGCAAAAATTCACAGACACACACAGTCCAAAGTCTTGTATAAAACCCAGCTGAAAAGGAGGGACCAGCTTCACATTAATGCCTATAATGTTATGTCATATATATATAGAGATCGATTTACAAACCAAATTCAGCATTAAATCTTAAAATAATCTAGCAAATTCAGAATCCTGAATGGGATGGGAGCAAGGTTACATTAATTCCAGTCAGACACATTCACACTTGCAATCAATTTAAATACTGAATGTCTATAAGGCATTATTATGTGATTTGTCTATATTTATGACATCAGTACAGGAAGAAATAAATACGTTGAACATTAAGGTAATCAGACGATGCAAGACCAATCACTATGTAGGAAGGTTTTTTTTAACCAGGATTCATGTGACAGATATTTGCACAAGTTAAATAAAATACATCTTGAATACAAATATTTCTAAGTTAAATTACAGTCAGTGCAGCAGTATTGATTGTTCATCAATTTTTACAAATCAGTATTTATATTATTTTCTATAACTTCAAGTGATATTTTCTGCAAAAATAATTCCTATCATTCCTATTTCATTTTCACATAATTCCGACTTTATTTCTTGAAAGAAGCATTGCAACATTATTTAACCTAGGCCACATATTTGTTTCCAAAGGAATTAGCCATAAGCAAAACTTACCCTCCCCCTCTGAATTTCTTAAATCAACTTCCTCTTAATTTGTGTCCACACTTGTTACTATTACATTCATTCTGCCAGTTTTATCTGCCATGCAAAGTCACAATGCTTTGCTGATGATGCTCTGTTAGTTCCACCCCACTCCATTTTTACTAACATTTTTACTTAATCACATTTCAGACTCCAGCTGGAACAAACAGGTCATCTTTATGGTGAATCTATATAGCGGTACTCTATTGACAAAGGCTTTTTCCATACACACTAAATTCTCCTCAGGTGGGGCAAGTGCACAAAGAGTTGCTTAACCTCAACCTCAAAAACTGTAATCAGCTTTTCTTCAAACAATAACTATAGGGACCTCAGGGAGTTCAAGGTTGAGGGTGAAGTTTGTTAAATATGCTTTCTAAATTCCCCCACCTCTAAGTTACCTATGTACACTTCACACATTCTGAAAGATAAGGACTATGAGTTACAGTTTGTTTGTGTAACAGGCAGTGGGTCACTGAACTGTTTAAATGGAATGTTACACGATCTTGACATTACATAATTTAGTGTATTAATCAAATCTAGCTGAGTTAGTTCATCAGTACTATCATACAGGCAAGTTCTAAAGTCACATGTATTCAAATGTAATTGATAACCTGATATGGTTCCTCATGATATTTCTCCTGATATTGTGTGACTGGATGAACTGTGACTGTCCTCTGTGTTGTTTTTTTGCCTTTTTGAAGATTCTGTTAAAGCTAGATATAATGATGACATTTCTTCCATATATTCAGTAGTCTTAGCAAGCCCAGTTTTCACATTACACTGGAAGATTATGTTGCATCTTTCTTTAAAAACAGATTGTAAATCTCATTAAACTATCTAAAACTAATGTGATTTGTCTATATTTATGACATCAGTATAGGAAGAAATGAATACGTTGAACATTAAGGTAATCAGACGATGCAAGACCAATCACTATGTAGGAAGGTTTTTTTTAACCAGGATTCATGTGACAGATTAATAGTCACCTGTATTAAGACCGTCTTATGAAATGCAATCTTTCTGTCTTGTGCAATAAGCATGCTTTAAGACTTAACAATAGGTGTGGGTTTGCTCAACCAGGTGGATGTTTCAGATAGTTACCTGCATCATCAAAAACATTACAGTAATGAGCCTATGAAATAAAGAAGGAAGGATTAAAGAAAAAAATAGGCAATGAATGTACAACAAACAAATAGAAAAAGATAAACAAACTAATAATGAAACTAAGAAAGAGAGAAAAAACAGAAGGAAAGAAAGGCTAACCAGTCACCACTTGCCATTGTAATTACATCATTCTCTGATGAGATGCAAAAAGGTCATGGCATGGAGAGCTGCACAGAATGGTACACTACAAAGAGAGTTGGTACCATGCAGTCCAAGGCCTCCGCTAACACAAACAGTGCAACTGTGTGTAGATCAGAACTGTGATGAGACCCCAGCAGACATAAACCTTTTTTCTTGACTTATGGATAGTTCATATTATTTATTACTGTTAATAAACATTTCTGTCATAGTTTCCACAAAACTCACAAGTCTGACCATTTTCTTTCTGTCAAATATGAATTATACTAAGTTAATACAGTACATACAAATGATTAAATGTTTTATAGCTTAAATACTTTACTGATATTAGTTTCAAGATATTATGAATTAAAGTCAGTCAGTTATTAGAATTATTATTAAAATCAGCGTAGAACTTATAAAAGCAGGGTTTTTTTAAGTGAAATGACTTCATGTGGTCTAAGGTATGGTTTTTCAAAAGTAAGTGTGAAAAGTGTTGATGAATTTAATTACAGGGATTGTTTTAAACGCTAAGGTGTGCTTTAGGTGAGAGACACACTTCTTGACCATGGTTGTTTTGATGTTGCAGTGCTGATATCAACATTTGAAACTAGAAAAAAATACACAACCTCTAAAAGACCTGCTATTCCAGCTGGTCTACTCCTTCTGTGTATTCACAAATTTATGATTAAACTGAGTTGTAGGTATTAAGGACATGTAGATAATGGCTACTAGATAAGCCTGAGGTAAACACCATTTCGGTTATCATTACTACAGGTTATCTGCTAGTAGAGATACATGAAATGAACTAGACAGTAGAAAATAGGACAGATCCAGTGCAACACAGTAAGAAAAGGATAACAAATAGTCCGATCTTTATTGCTGATAAAAACATGTTTACATGTCTTATGGCATGTCTTTTCTAGTAATAAAAAGCACATTTAATCAATTTCTTAGGGTACACATAGACAGCCATTTTACCACACATATTAATCCATTCATCATCTTCCACTTAATCCACATAGGATAGTGGATAGTGCTTACCCGGCAAGGTCAGGACAACCCTAGAGGGGATGCCCATCCATTGTAGGGCACACACACACAGTCATGCACACAGTCACACACTAAGGGCAACTTTAAAAACACCAGTTAACCAAACACACATGTCTTTGGACTGTGGAAGAAAACCAGAGTACCCAGAGTAAACCCACACAGAAACAGTGAGGACATGCAGCCTCCACCCAGAAAGGACTCAGGACACTCCACCGTGGAATAGAACCCATAGGACCTTTTTTAAACAAAACCATTTGCCACAATCATTGGCACCTCTAGAAAATCTAAAAAACAAAAAGCTGAGGCATTCCTTTCCCTTTATATGTTTTCATTTGATCGTGATGTTTCAGATTTTTCAAGCAGTAATCCAGGACTTTCACCTGGCTGGCACATGAGGTGGCATATGAGATCAAATGATTTTAGTCATTGTGAGGTTCAAAAGTGAATGGCTATAAAAACTAGGACACAAATGAAAGTTTTATAATCAACTGAAACTGTGACAAACTTGCATGTGTTGAGACTGAAGTTTATTTTACCTGCACATACAGTTAGGAGGATGGTAAAAAGGATAAAAATGCCCAAGGATTGGTGTTAGAAAGTTGCTAAAAAAAAAGCAGAATCTTGGCTTCACCAGGCCTTCGGTACTTACATCATATGCCACTTCATGTTCACAGCTTATTTGAAAGGCTTACCAGGAAAAACCTTTCCTGTCTACTAACCACAAGCGTAAGCACCTGGAATGTGCTGAAAGCCACTGGGATTGTACCTGGAATAGTATTATAAGGTCAGATGAAACATAAAATGTACAATTTCAACTAAAGCACTCAATGAACGAGTACAAAAGAACCTGATACCGCCAAATGCCCTGCAATGCCTTGTAGTGTACATTGCATCATACAATTGCATATTTGAAATACCTCTGTTTATCATTGCCAAAAAAACAACAATGGTCCAGAACATATATCCAGGTCAAGATAAAATGGTTTACTGAACACAACAAAAACAAACTTCTGTCATAGCCATCTAAGTCCCCTGAAACAAACCCCATAAAATCCCCGTGGAACGAGGAGGTACAATACAGTGTACAATAGAGAACTTCTGGGTGATCTGGAGAGATTCTGCAAAGAGGAATGCTCTCAGCTTCCCTGCTCTGTATTTTTTGACCTTGTAAGATGTCATAGGAGAAGACTAAGTGATTTCTGCCATGGCAAATGGAGAGAGAACTTATAAAATGTGGGGTTGCCAAAAACTGAGGCATTTTTTAGTCTGCATCTGATTTACCCAAAGGTGAATTTCCTATTTTACTACAGGTGTCAGTAATTGTGAAGGGGAAATGTACAGCCTACATAAAAACATGCATAAACAGAACTTCTAATTGTGGATCATAAAAAACACTGGCTTACTAATAGCACAGAGTACAACAACTTGTAATTTACCAGTAGATCAACGTGTGAAGACAAATACCTGTTCATACTATACAGCAACGAGAAAAGACAAACAAACTGGCGAATAGTAAAATAATAGCACTGGAAACACGCTCATGGCTTTACCAGGAGAACGTGTAAAACAAATACATATAGCCTACACAAAATTAATGATGTTCGTAAATTCCAAAACAGTGGCAACATGCTGATGGTTGTACCTTGCAGCCGGAGAACGTGTGGACGTGAGCGGATCATAGCTCTCATCCACCGAATGTATCCTAGAGGCAGCGAATGAATGGTAGGCAGTTAAAACGACGCTTCCCGAGTCTTTTAAATCCATTTGTAGGTTGGAATCACGCTTAATAACTACCAGGCAATGTACCGAGCCGTTGTGCGTGAAACACACACGCTCACATCTGTGTGTTCTGCTCTCGCACTTCAGAGAAAGTAAATAATGCAGCGTTAGCGCTTGCAGGCGTGCTCATGTTGCACTCTGGCGAGAGGCAGAGATACGCTACAACTCTCGTCCAATCACAGAGCGCCTTTCTTGCGCAAATTCTAATGTCTTTGTTCACAATCAGGCTATATTTAAACGGCGTTCCAAGTTGAGCGCGTGCTTTATGGATGCCTACTGAAGGATCCTGTTCGATTTTGAGTGCACGAAATGTTGTTTTTAAACGGTTAACATGTGCGCAGTCGTGTAATCATCAAACCAATGGAATCGCAATATTGCCCTGTGGTCAGATTGTTACCAAACGCCAAGGGCAAATTTTCCTTGGTACATCACTAAGCCGTTCGAACTGCACACCTACACGCTGACTGTACAGTAGGTGTGGAAGAAAATGGTTGGTAGGTGTAAACTGTTGCACCTTCGGTCATACCAACACGACAAAATTGTATGCAATTATTTTCCTCTATGCTTATAATTGTTCGATCTCCGTGGGTTCATTGTAGTCCTGTGCTTGTACCTTCTGTACCAGTATTTGGGAGGTTACAAATGTACATAGCAATGGCAGGTGGTAATTCCTTTCAAATACTGTACAGTATAATCGTTTAGCCGTAGCAGGATGCTTGGGTCATAGTATCCCTCCATGTATAATGCTCCAAGTCCAGTTGACCTGCAGTTAACTGTATTGTGTAATCCTATGCAAAATTATAATACATCTAGTTATTTCATCTTGTAAATACTGTAAGTTAAGTATTACTGGTGCATATTAACTGAAATTTGAGAAACCCAAATATTAATGAGTCCCAGTTTACTGATTAGCAGGTGTTAAGAGGTCCCATAAATCCTCATCTGAACTCTCATATGCTGTTGAGAGCATCACCTGAGATTTTAAAGACAGGCTTTGCTGTTCAGCAGAAGGAGTTTGAGTTTTATGAATGAATAGTGTGATGTTGCAGACATGTAATATTGAACTCCACCAAGATTAATGAATAGCATGTACAATTCGGTAAGGCAACATATGAGCTAAATCCTGTAATTGTATATGTATACCCTCATCATATAAACATATGGTGTATGTACAATATAAAACTGTCACTAAATGACATAAGATGATAAGTGTATCTCATAATATCACCAAGTGATATATTAAAGAGGACAGTATATAACAGGCCCGGAGTGGCTAATCGGGAGATTCGGGAAGATTCCCGATGGGCCGGCTAATATCAATCTCGAGTTTGGGCCGGTTGGACAGGAAAAATTATTTTAACACTTATCGGTCACTTATCTAATCTTCTTATTGTG
>JAVSBV010042422.1:0-11213 GCA_033117975.1 Parotocinclus spilosoma
GAAGCTGCTTTGAGACAATACTCTATTGTAAAAGGCGCTATATAAATAAACTTGAATTGAATTGAATTGAATTGAATTGAATTGCCCATCATCTGGGCCTGCTGACCTGTCTGTTATTTGATGTTGGAAGCAGTGGTTGCATGAGGGTATCAGTATGGCTTGTGGTGACCACTTCAATAGCAACACACTGCTGGTGTGATGATCTAGGGAGCAATCTCATATGATAGTCAGCCAGCTGTAGTAGTGAATACGATAAACAACTTAGCAATATGTGCAGGACATCCTGCTACCTTTTGCCTTTCATTACATGGCTTTCAAACTGGCATTTGTCAGCAGGATAATGCTTGCCCACAAAGAGCAAGGCTTTCCCATGAATGTCTCTGCTAGATTGTAGCACTTCCTTGACTTCACTTGATTAAGCATGTATGGATCAGATGGGACACCAGCTTTGGAAAACCACAAGTTTTCAGCTGCAAGATGCAGCATATGGGCAGATGTGTTACAGGATATCACATGGAACCTGTATTTGTCCCTTTGTAATGATATCTCATTTTATAGAGACCTAATTGGGTACTAGAGCTTCTTTTCAATTGTATGGTTTTCCAAATAGACTTATTTGACTCTAATATTAAACTAACACTAAGAGCTTTAGTTGTTCTTATAAATTGTATACAGTGGGAAAAATGAGTTTACTTATTACTTATTTTGCAAGTTTGGAAAAATCTGAGGTCTGTAATTTTTTATCATCTGTACACTTCAACTGTGAAAGACAGTATCTAAAAAAAATCCAGAAAATCTAATTGATTTTGATTAATTTTCATTTCATCTTATAAAATAATTATTTGATACAATAGGAAAACAGAACTTAATATTTGGCACAGAAGCCTTTGTTTGCAATTCCCGAGGTCAGATGATTCCTGTAGTTCTTGACCCTTTATACCCAGTCATGACACTCACCTGTGAAATGTTCCAAACTGGTGTTTTTTGGGCATTCTTTAACTTTCCCAGTCTTTTGTTACCCCTGTCCCAACTCTTTGCAGATATCAAATTCAAAATTAATGAATATTTGCAAAAAAACAATAAAGTTTATTAGTTTTAACATTAAATAGGCTTTAATGTACTTATCCTTATTGTTTTAGCACAATTTATGTTTGGGTGAAAGTAAACATGCGCTTCCTGTGTACTTTAAGACTTACAGTGAATGTACTGCATAACTGCAGGTAAAAATGCAATTCTAATGTTTTCTTGTTTTCTTTTTTCTCTTTTCAGCTCAGATGATGGCTAAAGTGGATAACCAGTTCAGGGTGTCTTGTCTTGCCTTTCAGCCTATGGACCCCAATGTTTTTATGTGTGGAGGTTTCAGTTCTGAGGTTAAGGCTTGGGATTCCCGGACCTGTAAGGTTAGAATACATTCCAGAATATATATATATATATATATATATATATATTTGATTTGATTTAAATAGCCCCTAATTTTTCTGTCAGCAACTATACATCTCTATCCATCCATCCATCCATCCATCCATCCATCCATCCATCCATCCATGGATGGAAACAAACAAACAAACAAACAAACAAACTTATCATCATCATCACTGGACTTGTGTCCGGTTTAGTTTGCAGCCTGACAATCATTGTGTCCTGATATATACAAACCGCATACAATTTTATTTAAAGTATGTATTTATGTATTTAAAGTAAGGTTGTGCTGTAGGAAAATACATATTTAACAAAATAATATGAACAAAACAAGTATAACAAATATGTAGCAAATATTTTTTAGCTGAAAGTATAAGGTTGAATTCCTGCTGCCAACCTCCTCTGATATTTTCCTACTAACAGACTAATGAGATGTCATAATCAGTGAATGTTAATTACGTTTTGGGCCGGAAACAGTTCAGCTTGCTATTAGAATTTAAAGCCAACAATTCATCCATTACATGGGAAGTCAGAGTTTACGTTTCACCATAAATAATTTATATACATTTTTGTGTCACTTTTAATTGCAAGAGATTTTTATTTACTAACTTGGTGGTTATATAGTAATTGATGCATTTGACAGCAAATTTTAAATTGAATTATGTGGTGCGTAAGATGAGATGAGCTAGTAGTAATCAATGACAAGTAGTAGACTCACTGGCCACTTTATTAGGTACCCTTTGCTATTACCAGGTTGAGTAGCAGAGTAACTGGTCGGACCATTTTCTGTAAACTCTACAGATGACTGTAAAGACAAACAACTGTAAAAAAAAAAAAAATTCAGACCAGCCTGTCTAGAACCAGCAATCATGCAATGTTCAAATAATAAAGTCAAATAAATAAAAATAATAATTTTTCCTGTTCTGATGATTTGTATGAACAGCAGGTTGTCTTGACGATAACAGCATGACTAAATGTATTGTGTTTCTGCTATGTGATTGGATGATTACATATTTGCGTTAGCGAGCAGTTCAACCTGATAAAGTGGCCAATAAATGTAAAAGTGTACATTGATCTTTGACAGCTTCAAAACATAAGTTTTTGGAACAGTCCATATTTCACTGCATTTTATTGTAAGAATTGCACCTCTTCTAGAGCAGAGTGCTTCTACCAGAATTTGTACTTACTTGTACTATCCAATTGCTAGAAGTGCGACATCATATCAGTCTAATCCTAATTTACAAAAATAACGTGTGCTAAAAGAAGTAATGCAGTAATCTAATGCTGAAAATGTCATTAGGGCAGATAGTGGGTATGAAACAATGGCTATTTGGCTATGGCTATTTTATCATAACCTGAATGTCCACTTTATTAGAGACACTCATCTACTAGCAAGTTGGAAGGCCTTTGGCCATCAGAACCACAGCAGTTAGATTACATTAGGTGTGGATTAACCAGGAATATTATTCCCTGGAGACAGCATAGCTTCTCCTAGTTGCTGGGAATTAGATGGACATACTGGCATGCTCTAAACAGCCCTTTCTACCTCATCAAGAGTTAAGATCTGGGCACTGTGAAGGCCTTGTTCCTGGCACTAGTCCTTGAAGATACAACTCATTTGACATGGTGCATTGTCTTAAATGGCATAAACGGCTAATTTAAAGGGTGGACTTCGTTAGGAAGTATCAGTGACTGTGTTTACATGCACTTAATAATCTGATCAAAGTCAGATTTCTGCAGTTAGCTTATTATTCAAGTGGTCATGTATACAACAGCCACAAATCTAGAAATCAGATTAGGAAATCAGATAAAAGGAGCTTTCTGGTTTTTCTAGAGGATTCTAGATCAGGAACCAGATTTCCTACAAAGTATATCATGTACAGCAGATTTCAGTTTTCTCTGTCTACACATGAACGACCCTAACCAGACACGGTTGCCAGGTCCTCCTATTTTAAAGCCTTCAGTAGACTTTCCTCATGGGATCTGGAAACTTCAGAATTAAATGTGCCACTTAAATGGAAGGCATGAAGCGGCCAACTGACACTTTGTGGGGACTCTGAAACACGGCGTATACTCAAGAAAATGAAGATTGCTAGAAGAAATAGGATTATTGCCTAAATTATGTATTCCCAGAGGTTTTCCATTATCTGATTTCTCAAGTGCAAGTGATTGGCTTACTGACAGAATGTCATTTTCTGCAGTTGGATTATTAAAGCACTGATTATGTTATATTAAATCCGTCTCTTTACTGTAGATAAACAGTACAGTAAGTAACCCCATCATCCATGTTTTGTAGTTGCATGTGAAAAAGTTGTAAAGAGTGACTTGTCTAGTATTTATGACTAAAATGTAACATGTTTCATCCACTACTTTCAGACAGTCAGAGTGTACAAGTCCAGGATTCAGCAGACATTGGACATCATGTTTTTGAGTGACGGGAAAGAATTTGTGACCAGCAGTGACGCGGTCAGTCGGGACTCTTCAGATCGTACGCTTATAGCCTGGGATTTTTCTACCACTGCCAAAATTTCCAACCAAATATTCCATGTAAGAGTCTACACGTTTTAAGAAAACTACTGTGAAAACTGCAAAACATACAAAATACAAAACATTTTGCTATTGATAATAGCATGGTTTTGTTTGTCTGCTTTCTACCAGTATTGTTATAAAAGCTATAAAACCTTGGACAAAGACTTGTCACAAGTGACTGAAACGTAGCTAATAGTGTGTAATACCTCCACAAGCATGAATAACAGCTGGGGTCTGATTTGGCACGAGCTGGACAAGTTTCTGGATACAGATGACAACCACTCTTGCCTTGAACATCTTTCTCAGTGTTCTAGGTAGTCCCACAGATTTCCAAACAGATTTACACCTGGGGATTTTGCATTCCAGTCCAGATTTATAACTGCTCCTGAATGTTCATGCCAATCAGTTCTTGCAGCCCTGGAATGTTGAGCACTTTCATCTGTCATACAGCCATAACAATGTTATGTTGCTCTTAAATCGTCAAAAAAAATAACCTTGGTGATTCAGCAGCGTAATGAAGACATTGTGGTTCAAATTTCCTGTCACCTCAACCAAAGAACCCATTTCATAGTAACTTCAACACCCCCAGATTTCAGGTCACAGGTCATTTCAGAACAGGTCTCCTTCAGCTTGAACCACACCTTGTATGCACTCCTTATTGAATGCTTGCTGAGGTCTTCGATGAATGTGACGCTTAGCATAATTCACACACGGGCAGAAACGAGATTCTGACCAAATATGTTTCCAGTCAATTTTTGTGTATTTTCATGCACAGTAACCAGGCAACTCTGCACGCAAAAGTAAGCAAAGGCCACTAGTGTGCCACTCTGCTCCATATGTTCTGGGTATGCAGTTCATGTGGCCATTTAAATGTTTTTTTTGTCAGTACTTCTACTGTATTACAAATAATAATAATATCTGGAGAACAGGATAAAACACAATTGTTGAATCACTGATTAAGCAGATGTGTTAAATGTTTAACAAAAGGCCTTATATGTGTATATATATATATATATATGTGTGTGTGTGTGTGTGTGTTCAGTTCAGTTTTTTCAGCATTTTAATTCTGCGTATACATTTACTGTATTTGGTTGTATTACAACAAAGAGACTGTGAAATAATGATATTTTACATTTACATTTACTGCATTTAGCAGACGCCCTTATTCAGAGCGACTTACAACTCATACAATCTTACAATCCAAGCAATTGTGGGTTAAGGGCCTTGCTCAAGGGCCCAACTGTGGCAGGTTGCCAGAGGTGGGATTTGAACCCTGGACCCTTAACCGCTAGGCTACCACCGTCCCATTACGAGGCCATTAATATGCATTACATATTAAATATACATACTTATACATGATCATATCAGAATATTATGACTACACTCACTGTAAATGTTTATAATTACAGACTGTAGTCTGTCTGTTTCTCTACATCCTTTGTTGGTCCTCTTTACTCTGTTGTGTAACGGTCAGGACCAGATGGGTGATGGATCATTCTCAGTACTGCACTGACACTGGTGTGGTGGTGATGGTGTGTTAGTGTGTGCTGTTCTGGTATGAGTGTGGGCGCTTCTAAACTCCACAGTGTCAGTCACAAACTGAAAATAGTCCTCAAAACCAAAAATGTCAAGCCACCAGTATCCTATGAGCACTAAGGGAGGATTACTGTGTAGTAACAGATGAACTCTTACTTTACATCTACAAAGTGGAGTAATCAGGTAAATGGATCTAATAAAGTACAAACTAAGAGAACTAAAAAAACTCCAGCAGCGCTGATGTGACTCGCTAACACACCACCACCACAACCCTGCCAGTGCAGTACTGAGAATGATCCATAACCCATACAGTACCTGGTCTGTGCTGGTCCTGTGGAGGTCCTGACCATTAGGGAACAGGGTAAAATGACTAAAAGCTGTTTTGAGAAAAACAGATGAACTATAGTCTGTAATTATAGAACTACAAAGTGAATTACCTACTAAAACTCCAAGGACCTCCCACTGAGGACTGATTTTAAAATCCGTTTTGTTTAAAAATCTATTTTGTTACTTATTTTATTACCAGCTTATTGATTTAAATATTTAATAAATATTGAATTTAATATTTGTTTAAGTATTTACCTAATTAACATCTAGGCCACCCATGGAGGACGGGTCCCTTTTTGAGTCTTGGTCCTCCCAAGGTTTCTTCCTTCTACTTTTAGGGTTTTTTTCTTTGCCACTGTCGCCCTAGGCTTGCTTAATCTGGGATTGGCCTTTTACGATAATGTAATATTTAATGCTGCTTTGAGACAATGCTCCGTTTAAAAAGCGCTATAGAAATAAATTTGACTTGACTTGAACAAGGAATAAGCAGAAAATCATCTGAAAAATAAGCTTGTGTAATTAGGGCTTTAGTCACATCTGAGTCAGATATGATAATCAGGTGCCGAATTCACAAAAGCGTTCATAAGAAAAACAATTCTAAAGGTCCTTAAGACAAATACTAAGAAGTTCATAATGTTTTTTCTATCCAATTCTCGAAAAAGCCTTTTAAGCAATTTTCAAATATTAAGGAAAAACTTAAGGTTCTCTTAATTGTTTGTGAGCAGTATAGTTTTTATGTTCTGGGGAGGTCTGGCCTCTCTAAAAAAAAACCAACAAAACTTCAATCTAAAGCTGGGATATTTCATTTAGACTTTTTTTGTGAGCAGTATATGTAGGCTTAAACTGTTATGGAACTAAACTGAGGCTATCATAAGGATAAGAAAACATTTAAGAACGGAATGCTTTCAAGAAAACCACTTATTTGTTCTCTTCTTAATAAAGAGTTTACAAAACTAATAAAAATCGTAAGAATTTTTTTAAAGAATGAAGTATTTAAGAAGCCATTCTTTCCTAAGCCACTTTTGTGACTCCGGTCTCAGATTAGAGGACGACGAGTCATCAGAGCGCTGCTGGTAGTTTTTATTACGGTGCACTTTGATGTTTGGTGACCATGAACTAATCACTAAAAATAATGATGCTTCTCTAAAAAGTCAAACTACAAGGAAGGAAGCTTATGGCGTTTTAAATATTAACACCGAAAATAACATCACAGGTCCAGACAGAGCCAATTTGGTGCGCTGTGGGGCGTCCCCTGTATGTCACATGCTCAGTGGGGTTTAACTGTAGGAGATAAAGGTTGAGTGTGTACATATACAAACACTAGAAGAAGTGTTTAATGGATGTTGATGCAGCATTTGGTAAATGCAGTCAGGATTGGGAGAGTTACACCTGAAGCACCTGATGCTCCTCTTTTCAGCCCGTGTTTTGAAGAATCCGCTTTTAAGAAACTGAGCTGCAGAGCAACCGAGCCGAGCCCAAACCGAGCCCTATATTAAAGCACGGACAGATCTGAACCAAAAGCAATAACGCCGGAGGCCGAATGAGAGACTGAGCCGTGGACAAACACAGTCAGAGACAAAGCCAAGCCCTCATTAAGCAGCCGAACGACGGAGGAACTCTGCAAGAACTGTAATGACGCGTCCCCTAGGAACCAAGCATGGGACGAATCTGCAGGAGTTTTCATTTGCGAGTAAACAGATAGATCGAATGGAGATGGAAATGTGTTGTACAAGAACACCAGGGACTGCTTCTCATTGCGTGCATGGTGCGAGCTGTTTGCTGTTCAAAATGAAACCCTGAGCACAGCGAGTCATTAATATTGCTACACTGCTCACAAAAATTAGGGGGTATTTCATTTTAAAGTAAAGCCTAATTTTTGTCAGGCGTATATTATCAGTCCCAGGGTGGACCGGCCTGGCTCCTCCCCGTGTCTGCGTGGCTTTACTCCACGTACTTTGGTTTTCAAGTCCAAAGACATGTGTGTTAGGCTAATTGGTGTCTCTAAATTGGCCTTTAGTGTGTGCGCCCTACAATGGATTGTTCCTGCCCTTGTGCCCGGAGTTTCCGGGTGGGCACGGGCTTGCCCGCGACCCTGTGCGGATTAAGCGGAAGATAATAAATAAATGAATATTATTCCTCCAGATATTTTTATGAGCAACATTTCAGACATGTCCAGTGCAGTCTGTAGGATCAGTCTGCATTTAGTAATCAGTAATTCTGCACCACCAGACTGATCCTGCAAACGATCAAACAGGGCTTTAGGATTTACTCTTATCTGGTTGATCGATATCCCTTATATATTAAGAAATAATAAAGCCCTGTTTGGGTGTTCCTCTTTAAATTACATGCTTTTATGATGTACAACTTTTACAGCGACTTTCTGATTAGTCGTCTAGTTGGTTTTGTTTTAACTGGCCTTTTTTCAGCCCCAGTCTTTTCAAAAATGTCAGTTACAGTATGTTTGTATAGCATTTACTCCAAAGTCACTCTGGCCTCCATAAAAAGTAACCTACCGGCGTAACCACTGTGTCCCCTCTGCCCTAAATATAAAGGCATTAACCCGACCTTATGACTAAACAAACCTTTATGCCTTTTTTTAGGAATAATCAAGATTTTGAGTCTAATCTCACACAGCGTTCCTACTGGTGCGAATGCAAACAAAAAAGCCCTGCAAACGAATGGGAACTTACCCCCAGATTAGTCCCTAGTACTTTTTCGGTGTGAAGCTGCCTTGAGTCTGTCCCCATAAATGACATGACGTGGTTACGCCTGGTCTGTATTCTGTGGTTCTGTTGGTCAGACCCTGGTTTTGAAGTGTCTGTGTGAGCGTTTTAGGGGTTTTTTTGTTTAATATGTGGAAGGTCTATCCTGTGGGGTCATTCTGTATGACTGAGAGTAACCCACTGAGGCAGGTCTTAAGGCTGTACGAGACCGTGCTGTGAACCCAATGCATTGCTCATGATAAACTGTCTTTTTATCCCACCTGCCCCAGTGAGCACCAGCTGACCACAAACGTCCACCGTTGTACATTATTGAGCCGCTGTGAACTGACCTGAACTCAGAATGTTTTTTATTGGTCTATTTTAAAATCACTCCTGGTCTGACAACACACAGTAGATGTCCTTTCTGGTCCCTGTTCAGCTAGAGGTCTTTTGTACAACAGAAATCATTTGTTCTAGCTCAATATGGTAAGGGTCTTCGGGAAAAAAATAACGATTTTGGTTACGTCAGCTATGTTTCACGTCAACTTTTGTATAAATCTCAGCAGAACTTGGCTTAGGTCAGTGTTTTAAACCTACTACACTTTACACATTGAACAATAACACATTCATACTCATATGTGGCCATCATGGTCGAGTTTTTTTTTTCTAAAACCCACTGCAAATAACTGTAAATTAATTCAGACGTTTAAATTAGTACTTGAAAAAAATAGCAAACCATTAGGCGCGTGCAAAGTTTGTGCTTTTGCTTAATGGGTAGAAATATCATATATACGTTTGCTTCCAGCATTCATTGTGTTCACTTTTTGTGAAGGTTGTGTAGCCGTTTTTCTTACGTTACGGTACGATACTTACATTCACCTTTCTTTTGTTTTTAAATACTGTGCTGGATTTGTAAGTAAATAAAAAAGTAATTATTTAAAGATTGATTGTGATAATAATTGCTAATAATCTAATAATAGATACAAATCCCTTTTTTTAATGAACAAATAAGGAATCTCATACAAAAATACTTGTATATCACAAACTACCTGGCAAATTATTATCTATTGTTGAAAAATGTTTCACCTGTAGAGTTTTTTCTTAAATAATTCTCTACGCTCATCCATCAGAAATTAATTCCACTTAAATAGCTTTAGCCGAGGTAGCGTTACACTAATTAGAAATATATAACCATTAATGAATATGCAAATGTTAGGCTAAAGTGACATTTTTCCCCATCAGAAACGAATCTGGATTAAATGAAGCTAGGAGGCCAATGTTTGATCCGCCCTGCTAGGTTTATAGGCTTTTTATAGTTTCAGGCCAGACATATGGTTCAGAAACACTGAACTGGGAGGGGAAGCTGTTTTTTTTTTCTTCACTATATTTATGTATCTGATTAATTTTGTGCTTTTCAAATGTAAAATATGATGTTTGTGTTACTTTTGTATTAATTATTGCAGTGTATCGTGTGGGAGGACATTTGACTGTTTCATTGACAGAAGCATAGGTTTTATAAATGCTTTTATGTGAAATATCTTGTTTGTGTTCTGCAGGACACTTACTGTTGCTGTTTTATGTAACTTTAATTTGTAGGGCTTATAATCCCTCCAAAATAATGATAAATAAATGTTCAATGCAAAAACTGTTTGGTTTATTCACCAAAATCTGTAGACTTTATTAGCAAACAGATTTAATTTGTGATTTTTTTTTGTGAAGGGCAGCACAGGGGCTCGGTGGGTAGCACCGAATTCTAGCTCACTGCAAGAAGGTCCCGGGTTCAATCCCGGGGTGGAGCAGCTCGGGTTCTTTCTGTGTGGAGTCTGCATGTCTTTCCTGTGTCTGTGTGGGTTTACTCCGGGTACTTCGGTTTCATCCCACAGTCCAAAGACATGCGTTAGGTGGTTAATTGGTGTATCTAAAGTGTCCCTTAGTGTGTGACTGTGTTAGTGAATGTGTGTGTGTGCCCTACAATGGATTGGCGGATAGAACTTTTTGGTGAAATTGTGTTCTTGCTTATGAACCCAACAGTGGCAGCTTGACAGAGGTGGGATTTGAACACTGGATTTGATCCACAGTCGTAGCACTAATATATAATATAATACTATTATATTATATATAATATAATATAATACTAAATATATAATCATTAATGAAAATGCAAATACACACAGTCCAGTACCTTAACCACTAGGCCAGCACAGTTTTGGGTTAAGCTATCACCTGTATTTATTTTGTTCAATACTTATTTTTTCAGTGGCGTCTTTAGCAGACTAGCATATGTCTCAGTATGTCCCAGTATGTCCCAGAATGTCCCAGAATGTCCCAGAACACAGTCATGCTGCCCCCTATCCTTCCAACCTTAATTTTTAACTCCCAGAACAGAAAACAAGTCATCTTAGACCACAATAAATTGATAATAATTCAATAAAGTCATGATTCTGGACATTTATTTCTGTGTTATGATGGTTGGTTTTTCCTATAATTTTTTTTTTGGATTTAGTAACACTGTGTACTCACCCGACAAAAAAAAATTCACTTCTGTAACAATTCAATTCAATTCAATTCAAGTTTATTTCTATAGCACTTTTTACAACGTAGCATCGTCTCAAAGCAGCTTTACAATATTACACTGTCTTAAAATGCCAATCCCAAGTTGAGCAAACCTAGGCCGACAGTGGCAATGAAGAAACCTTTGAA
>JAVSBV010042433.1:0-24554 GCA_033117975.1 Parotocinclus spilosoma
AACCTTATATATGTCTTTCTAAATCATGTCCAATCAACTGAATCCAACGGATATTTAATAATACCACGGATGGACTCCAAACTGGGTCCCCAGAGCTAACTTGCAAGTGTCAGAGCAAAGAGTCTGAATACTTATGTCCATGAAAAATGTATGTTTTTTCCTTTTTAATTAATTTGCAAAAGTTTAATTTATCATGTTTTCACTTTCTCAGTATTGTACTGAATGTAGATTGATGAGAAAAATTCGATTTTTTTGTACAAAGTTTTAGCATAAAAAGTACAATTATCTGAAGACTTCTGAATGCCATGTAATTCAAATTTATGTTACCTAACTGATATTATAGCAATATTTGAAATAAACAGAAACTTAATACATATCAACAAAGAGAATATATTTTAAATACATAATAATGAACGTAACATATAATAACATGCAGACTAATTAATGTCTGTGTTCTTTTACCTTTTTACCCCAGTCTGCCCTTTACAGTTTTGTGATCCAGATTTAACTGGTAGCAGTGGGATCAGAAAGTGGGCAAACACTGCCCAAATTAAAACTAGTCCTGGACCTCACTAGAGAGGCAACCCCATTAATCTGTTTTAATTAACCTTGAATCAGAAAAACTTTGAAAGTCTTAGCTTCACAAGATAACACTTTATAAAATGACTTAAATGCTTCAGCACTGAACATGACTGATAAACCGGTTATGAAGTTATGAAATCCAGATAAACATGAACAGGAACAAGGAGACTGTCTGCAGTTGGGAATGATGACAGTCCTAACAACTGTCGGATGAGCAAGACATGAGCACTCCTTCATCTCTGTTTTTTTTCTCTTTTCATTTTTGTCTCTGCAGTGAGTTCCCCACTCGGGCCCTCAGCTCAGACACTGAGACAGTTCCCAACGAGGGACGCAGCAGCTACCATGTGACACTTTTCACACAACTTGATGCAGCTAGTGCCAACCTGCTTGAATGCTGTCAGAAGTAAGATTGTGATTCAGTGAAGCAGCACAGAAGAACCATCATCATGACAGGGCCATGGATTAAAGAAAAGGAAAAAACTAAAAAAATCACATTAGTGATAAGAACAAGTGTGCATTTTTCCTCCACAATGTTAAGCACAGTGAGAGGTAGGATTATTCTAACCAACTCTACTGTCACTGACTTTAGTGGTTAATATTAGAGGTTTGCACCATCTAACATCCGACTGATCAACGTCCATTCACTTTAAAAGCTGTCTTAAGAGTCTTAGAACTTATACAATAATAATATTATTAATAATAATAACAATCATAATAATAATAATAAAATAGCTAGCAGATCACAACATAATTGCTTTTCTTTGGTTAAGACCTCTTTAATTGTTGTTTGTGTGACTTTCCATTATTTATTTGCAACAAACTGTAAATGGTGTTTGTAAATCTATGTACCTGTCCTATTGTGCGTAGTACTCGGTAGTAGACGATACTCAGTACTGTCAGGAACATGTCTGCCAATTCCTATCATAAAAATGTGTGACATTTACAGCCCCTACGTGTGTAAACAAAATATATTGAACAAAATCCATCACATATGCAACATACACCACGACTTCACAGTTTCTTCCTTCTATGGTACATAGAGGTTCATATTATGCACATATTTAAAAACAACTCTGTCCCTTCAACTGCTTGGGTAGTTTGTTTGCTTATAGTCCTTGTGCATGTCAAACAATATCAGAGAAAATTCACTGGAGTAAATTTACTTGATTTCGAACTGCTAATATTGAGTAAATCTGACGCTTCGCCCACAATCCAAAAGCGAACTCATTAAAGCACATTTTGGGCTGGTTGATTGTAGAGAGATACCTGCAGATTTTAGACAGTTGATGCTGGAGGATACAGCACAGTGGTGAACAGAGCACATTTACAGGAACTGAACCTGAGAGAGGCAGAGAGGATTGAGGTCAGGCGTTATCCCATTCTGCCCATTCACCCAGGAGTATTGAGTGATGAGGAGGAGTCAGGCTGGGGTCACAGGGCAACTGTATTGAGGATTGAGTGGAATGACTGAAGACAGGGGCAGAGGGTACAGGAAGGGGAAGAAGATAAGGGGTGGAAATTAATCAAGGCTGATCTGACAGAGACAAAGAAGTAAAAATGAACAGAGCTCTCGAGTAATGCACACATGTCCACGTATCCAAACGAGTTTTGATTGCCAGTAAGAAAACAATGTATTGCATCATATATAAATATTTTCTTTTATAAGCTCACCATAAAAAATGAATCATCTTGAGTGTTTAAGGAGCTAGTAACTTAAGGCTCTTGTAGATGGTGTTGGGTGATCGGACTGGATTTATAGATTGAGTAAATGTGGTACAGTGTAGTTTGATGTGTCGAAAATGGGTCTCCAAGCATATGGTAATGTCTAAAAAAAAGAAGTGATAGCTTTTGGGCGTCCCAAAGGCCATAGTGTGAAGGAAGTAACTGAATCTGTGAGTGAATTTGAGGTGTACGGTGTGGGGTATAACAGCTGTTCCGTAGGTAGTAGAGCAACTTCTTTACGCGTGCCAATGCGGGGTTTTAAAGGAAAAACTTCCACAGTACTCTGTATAAGAAGAAAAATATAAATGTTTTTTTTTAAATAAACTGTAAACTGAAAACCTTCTTAAAAACAAACCTAAAGCTAAATAATTCCTCAAAACACAAAACGTAACACGGTAAGAAAACTGTAACGCTCCCAGCCTTTAGGTCCCCACTACACTACTTAAGCGTAAGCAGCACCAATTAAAGAAACAGCTCTTATATAGAGCTACAATACTTTGGCACCAACATATGGTCATAGGGGTCTAACAGCAGTTTCATCTACTATGAATTTTACACTGGAATGGTGTCTGACAGACGAAACTGATAGACCGCCAGAGTGTTTCACAGTGTGTGAATAAAAGTCGCTTCGCTTCCAGGAAAGAATTGCTTCTAGAAGTCAACAAAGGATCTGCCAAATCACTCCTTTTCTCCAGTCATTGACATCTGCTTTGTGACCAACATTCCCTGCACTGTACCACCATTTCTCGATCCATGAATCCTGTGATACAATTCCTAATTCCTAATTATTCCTAATCTAATACAATTGCATTTTTTGTGCACCAGAGGTCGCAGTCATACTCACAGACAAATAACCCACTCATACACAGACTCGTAATTTCACCCCAGGGTACTAAATATTCTTTTAAATCTTTATGCCAGAAAAGTGCACGTTAATTTTGAATTGTCATTTTCAGATATAAAACAGGAACGTTTTCACTCAGTTGTTTTAAGGTATAGTGGTGCTACAATAGATTTTTGTTTATGGTTAGGGTTAGTTTGTGTTACAATTGCATTGTTTACACTTTAGAAATAAAAAAGGAAGGACTTTCATCAAATGTAAGGTCTTAGCATCGTGAATCGAATCTAATAGGAAGAAGAGAGTAATGTCAAATCCCTGATAAGTTCACCGCTCTTATAGATTTTATTTTATTTTATTTTAATATTTATTATGGGACATTTCATGTTGGGGTATCCCTAAATCTTGTGAGCAGAATATTATTGTTATAACTTAATGTTAGGCCCTAACCTTAAGGTTTAGGCCCTACCTTTGGATACTATTTACTGTACATACCTGCATTTCTTCCAGGTAATCTGATTTCTCCATCTCCCATTATATTAGCTGGAGGACTGGAACATTGGTAGGGCTCTGGGCTGCGAACTGTAAGATTGCAAGTTCAAATCCAGACATCGCCAAGCTGCCACTGGTGGGCTCTTCTAGCTCTGAAGATGCTGTTTGTGCTGAATTTGTGACATATTCACTTTTATTTTATTCAGTTTCAAATGAGTCGAAAGTGAACTAGCACCCTAAGTTCTGTTCTGATAAATTGCGACAGTGAAAGGGTAGGGTGTTGTCACGCTACTTACCCTACCACAGACCCAGCTTTCATGCCCCATAAAGACCAGATAGCAGATTATATAAGGACTGGGTATCTTACACGTCTCCAATGAGTTTTGCAGATTTTTATGGTGCATAAGTCCTTCAAAGTACAATTTTTCGAAATTATTTGAAATGTGGTGACATTTTACACCCGCCAAACTTTGAAACAGACATGACTATGCTTATTATTATAGAATAGAGCATGTACTGAAAATGTCAGTATCTAAGTAAGACTTCTTTCTAAGGCATATCATAAAGAGCTTGCATTAGCCAATGTGTTGACGATAACATTAGACAATCAACTTTAAAAAAATATGCACCATATATTTAAAAGGAAATGAGATCTAAAATAGATGAACAGAAAAAAACAATCAGGCTCCATAAGATCTAACCAACACTGTTACTTATCATCTCAATAAAGCGCATGTGTGGAAAAGAAGTGTGAATTAGATTCATGAGTGTTCAGAGACGCAAGAGAACTAGTCATGATAAAAATTAACACGCTGATAAGATTGTAAATAAGTACAGTCTTGAATCATGTAGTACTGTATCCCTGAAAAGTCATATACATCATAAAAAAGAAACAGTCCCAAACAAAAGACTTCTTCAGAAAAAAAAAGAAAGAAAGAAAGAGATTAAGCTGACTAACGTGGATACGGATGTCACAATTTGACGTATGTTATCAGGAATTTAATTTTATATTGATATTTTAGCACTGACCCATCATCCATCTCTGCTGGTGTGGGGAAATGAAATTTCAGAACAGAAATGATGACTCTTATGCCTGTACACACACTGGGATAACCTCAGCTTTTGTAATTTGATCAAACTGTAGTGAAATACAGTGAATAAACCTGTTACCTGCCTTCTCACACGATTCTCTGTGCTCTCTCTCGCTAATATATTATTGCATAAGCACGAGGCCACCCAGTGGTTGAAATGGGATTAGCGAGGAAAGCAACCAAAGCACCAAACGAAACCGTGCTTTTTAATCGGTGAGCAGCTGCAATAGATCCAACTCACGGTCCAGCATGAGACACCACATTCACTCAGGCACACAAAGTCACTGTTATTTTTCTTGAGGAACATATTCAATTTCAGGGGATAGTTATTTGCCCATCCTTCATACTCAGTGCTGGATGAGAAGTGAATTGTAGCACTACTGCCAATATAAAGTACCCAGTCCACCTACTGGCATGTTTTTTGGAGGACAAGAAAGTACCCATAGGAAGCTTGGACAGACAGAGAACATACCAAATGTGCAGACATTAAGTGGAGCAGGAAAGTAAACCCAACATATATTCATGTATTCCTGACCCTCTAATCGTCAGGACCCTCAGATATCAGTTCCAATTAGGGTGGTGGATCATTTTCAGCAATGCAGTGACACTGATGTGGTGTGTTAGTTTGTGGTGTGATGGATCAAATACAGCTGTGATGCTGGAATATTAAAACACTGTTCACTCACTGTCCACTTTTTTAGAGACATTCACTTTATTTCTCCACCTTGTTGATGTAAAATCAGAGACAGTAGGTCATCTGTTGATGCACAGTTTGTGTGTAGTCATCCTCTACTCCTTCATCAGACCTCACAGGACTCTGCCTACAAGATGCCCTGACTACATTCAGTCCAGCAGCGACACTGGTGTGGTTTAATACATCCACTAAGACACTGCCATGTCAGTGTCACTGCAGAGCTCAGAATGATCCAGTTATCAGTGACATAAATGCACAACACCTCCTAAAATGTTACATGGTAAAAATGGTTTTAAAATAGGTTCTTGATTTGGATCCAAATAAGAAAAATATAACTAAAATGGAATTGGCAAAGAAAGAAAAGAAGCCCAGAGCCAAGCCTGGAAGAACAATTGTAAACTTTAGAAGGCTTTAGAACAGTTAGCTACATGGAGTTATCATGTAAGGAAGGTTTAGCCAGGGGCACCAACATTCACAAACAATCACTTAACATAATGCATGACTTTGGGCTGTGAGAGAAAGCTGAAGAATCTGAAATAAATCCAAGTGGACAAACCATGCAAACTCCACACAGAATGGAACCAGAATGCTCCACCAGGGATCGAATCCAGTACCTTTTTCCTGTGAGGTGACATATACCAGGTCACTGCACCATCCTGTGTTAGGTACATTCATATATTCACTTTCTTATCCTTTTAGTCCTATACTGGGTCACAGGAAAGCTGATGCCTGTCTGGTGGCACAGGGAGCAAGGCATAAACAACTATAGACCAATCCATCACACGGTACATACACTTACATACTCATACACTTTAAAGACACCAGTTAGCCTAACATGTATGTCTTTGGACAGTGGGAGGAAACCGGAGAATCCCGAGTAAAACCACATGAAAACAGGGAGGACATGCAAACTCCACACAAAATAGACCAAGCCCACTCAAGCTGGGGATTGATCCCAGGACCTTCTCGCTGTGAGTGCTACTGACCAAGGTACAATGCAGGTACAACACAATGGAAATACCCTTTAAATAGTATTGTCTATGGCTGTGTGTGTGTGTGTGTGTGTTAAAGGAAGAGTAGTGGGTCATGTTGGCTGCAAGGCTCTTGTCACATCTGAAAAAAAGTTGAAAACTATCCCACAAGCCGCCGCAGCTCCTCTGCCTCTTCGGGACTCCCAACAAACCCCTCTTATCATTTCATCTTGAATAATCAAATTGTTCTGCCTCAGCTCGCTCTCTGCTTTAGCTCATGGCTTCTTCGTCCTGCCACCACTTCACACACCTACAGAAAGAGTCTCAAAGGTCATCCTGCTGCCTCAGAGAAACGAAGAAATGTGGAAAAATGATCTCGGGTCATTTGTAGAAACATAATTTTCTGACTATGGAGGCTGAAGCTTGTGAGAACGTTAATTATCAACTGAACTTTTTTTCCCTGTCATTATTGAATGTAAACTATCCATTCAAACAGGATAAATCAGTCCTTTCTCTACATGCCTGTGTCTACAATTACCAAGTCGTCAAAATCTGGAAATTAAAATTATTTTATTATATATTTTAAATATTTATTTTGAATAATTATTTATTTTTGTACAGAATGGATGATTTCTGATCAAAGAAAAGCAGATAAATGAACTTATATATTCAGCATCCAACATATGGGTTATTTTTCAGAATTCCATATTTATTCCTTGGTAAATCACAGCTTTGAGCATATCATGGTTCAGCGATACACACATGCAATTACACAATCAATACTAAAGCCACATACATTGATACCATTCGCAAACAGCTTTGGCTAGCTGCAGTTCTGATATTGCAAACATGGCAGCTTTCATTAGGAGGAAACAAATTATGAATGATATTGCATGCCTGCAATTATACACACACACACACACACACATGCACACACACAAATAGGAACGAATTAATTTTGTGAGCTAAGAGAGATTAAAAGCGCAGACAGTGATGAGCAGAAAGACAGATTGCTGAAGATTGCAAATCCATCAGGCATAAATTTCAGGGCAAGTAAAATCATCGGCCCGTTTTTTTAATCACCAGCCACAACTCAGAGCTGTCCCGAAACCATAGCGAAGGAAGGATGTACGTCCAGAGTGGGTGGATGTCAGCTCCATCACGTCACTCTCAAGGGTATCATTCTGACCCCTTTTTACCCTAAACTCAGCTAACACACACACACAACTTTCCAGTAAGTGTGATTCTCCTGACTGTTTGCTTATACTGATTTGCCCAACATCAAATCTACCCTAAAGCCACTTTACTATATGTCACTGTTTCTTATCCAGTCGTTATTGAATGTAATCTATCCATTCAAACAGGATAAATCAGTGCTTTCTCTACGTGCCTAAATAGAATTTGCGCTCTGATTGGCTAACAAGTTAGAAGTTCCTACTCTTGTTGTTCAGTATGAACATGTTTTATGTTTTAATAATCTGGCATTTAGTGCAAGTGTACATATGCTTTATTACAAACATCTGAAATTATTATGTATTTGAAAAAAATGTACAGAATGGATGTTGTTGTTGCTATTCAGGTGACTCTGATGATTCTGATGAAGTTTGACTTAAAAAGGGAAACAGAATCATCAGCATTATTTACTTCCAAAATTTACATTGCCTTATTTTAAATAATACTATATATAATCCAGCCATCCATTATCTTCTGCTTAATCCACATAGGGGTCGCGGGCCAGCCAGTGCCCACCCGGTAACTCTGGGCACAAGGGCAGGAACAACCCTAGACAGGGCACCAATCCAACGTAGGGCACACACACAGTCACACAGTAAGGCCTGCTTTATTTCCACAGTATTCACACAGCACCACAGTATTTCAGAAGCCAAAACACAGAATGTCCCAATGCTGTCTTGCGTTAGCATTGTAAATTAGCCTGTGTTAGCCCTGTATCCTATTCGCACTACCTATCATCAGCCAGTGAGGTTATAGGCTGGCTCATATATTGACCTAACAAGCTAATTACAGTCTTAAACAAACATCTAAAAAGCAAGAAACTATTATAGCCACTGTATTGTATTGTACAGTATACTTCACTCCAAATGATTCTGTAATGCACTCATTCATTTCTTATCATTAACCAATGTGGCGCGCGGTTTATTAATGTTTAAGAGTCTGGGCAGAACAATAGGCAGCTCAAACACTATCCCTTTCTGTAGCGGTGTGCTGGATCATATCACCGTTTGTCCCTGGTGACTCATTAGGGAGTGTTGCATCAGCAGAAAAATAACAGTGAACCAGCACGGTCGCCGCATGGCACCATGGGCAATATTTACGCAGCATCTGGAGCTTTTCTGCACTGTCCTGTTCAGAAAGCAGAGGGAAAAAAACATACTGAAGATTACGAGGTGGTTTAACAATCGCATCCATCTTCATGCTGTTTCTTAAAGGAAAAGTTCAACCAAAAACTGCCCCTTTTCCTAGCCAAGGTGTGGATCTGCAGGGACATGCTAGCTTCTTTAGTTTCTAGAGCTATGAGGTAGAGGTGTGCAATATCAGGCGTCGTGGGACACGATGCAGCATTTTGCAGGACAGGTTCAAGTTATTTGTATAGGGTTTTTAATAATCGACTTTATAGCAAAGCAGCCAATTCTAGCTCCCAAATGGACAGTCAGAGGCTCACTGAGGCACATAAGGGCAAATCCTTGAGAGGATCCTGGTGAGACCAGTCTACAAAATTGAATCCTTGTCTAGTCAGTACTAAGAAAAATGAGAATTATAGTGGATGAGTGTTCAGTGTAGCATGTTTTGAGTAATAGTCTTGAGAGAATAAAACTCTTAACAGTCTATGGTCACTAAGATAACATTTAGGTGGAGAAATAGTCCAAGAATTATAATTAAAACACATAGATGGCATAGTTCTCTTCATCAGACAAGTTGCGGTTTACAAAAAAAAAATCCATAAATGCTAATACAATTCATTACGTATACAGTATATAGACACACATTCGAGGACACCCCTTCTAGTACCTCTGCTATTTGATACATAATATAAATCAGGCATTTGTGGATACAAACAGTTGCAGTAGAATGAGTTTTACTGATACCGCAGTGGCTCTCAATTTGCCACATTTATAGATTTCCACTTCCAACCAATCATTTCGTCAACTTTCTGCCCTGCTGTCCTTAAACATTGTCCATCTGGATTTGGTTTGCCAACTTTGATTGAGAGCTTTTTATATAATCTTAGAATCTTATTTTGTAGTGTAAAAATGATATTTGAGAGAATAGTGGATTTGAAAAAAATTAATTGGCTAAGTGAAAACAGATTTTTGAAGTTTACCATTTCAGCAAAATTCATAAAGATTGCCAAATTTAGTACAGAAGACCTTGCCTGGCTTCCAGGTCTGACCTGCAAACAAACCAACAACTTAATTGCCCAACATAATACATAACAGTATAAAATCAAATAAAAATCTACTCCAACAAGATTATTGCATAGGTGGTCTTACTTTTGAGCATACATGGTTTAGGTGTTGGTGTGTACATGGCACAATCCATAGTCTTTGCTGTATAATATATCTGTTTATCTCTCTGTGTGTCTCTCTTGCTGTCTTTACATCTTTCTTTCTCTTTTGCAGCAGAAGGCCAGGGGAGGACAGAGCTGTCCCCCAGAGGGCCAGAAGACTGGAGAGCAGGTGGCATGGGGAAAAAGAGAGACAGAACTATCAGGTCCTGAGGGTCACATGCGCATACACATAAAAAGTAGAAGTTCTGACAGTAGCTCCGAGGCCTGTAGATGAGAAGAAACTCACACATACACTGTCTCTTTTGGCCTGTCCATCCACAGGGCTCGGGGAACAACACAGCAACGCATACATTGAGCAGATTCAGTGCCATCTCTCACCGAGCCTAATCAACAAAGCCTCCCGTAATGCAGCAGAGCAGAGTATTGGCATCCTCTCAGAGCATGACCAATACAAATGCCAGCATGGTCTCTGGGACAGGACTGATTTAGTCTGAGGATATATAGAGATAGCAACATAGCAACATAAAAAATGCTTTTATTCCCTAAACACGTCACAATAAAGAAAGTTGTACATGGCATACATTGGAACCCTGTTCGTCAGTGACAAGTACCAGCCAAAAACCACCAGATACTTGTTATTGAGCTTTTTTCAAAACCTCTATATAACAACTGAATTGACAATAATATCTGGGCAGCCTTGTCATCGTTGAAAGTTTACATTTGACCTTAATATCCAAATGTTGCATCAGAAGTCAACACTCATCAGTCAAGTCAAGTCAGATTAATTTATAGAGCACTATTTATAGTGGTGCAGTGTCTCAAAGCAGCTGTACAAATTTAGATTATCTTCTAACTAGTGTCAATCCCAAATTGCGCAAGCCTAGGGTGAAAGGGACCCGGCCTCCTTGGGTGGCTTAGAGGTTATATGTAAGAATGAATGTAATTTATCTAGACAAATAAGTAATAATAGAATAGTTTAAAACCAGAAAATAAGTAAATACTAACAGATTTTATCTTTGGCATTTTTCTATCTGATACACAGAGTAACTTTAGAGCCACAACGCCCAACCTACGGCCCGCGGGCCATATTCACCCCATGACACAGTGCTATCTGAAAAAAAAAGTATAAGAAAGTATAAGAAAAATATGCAGCAAATATACTTTTTCAGCAGCTAAATATGTCTTTCTGCAAAGCAAGAATGATCCAACTTCTGGGGATGTTGAAGGATAATTTCAATGAACGATTTGTGGATTTTCATGATTTGAAGAATGAAATACGTCTCTTCGAAAATCCATTTGTGGCCGATGTGTCAAGTGCCCCGACAGACCTGCAACTGAAACTTATTGACTTGCAAAGAAAGACATCCCTTATTGACAAATTTCCAGAAACTTTTCCACATCTCCAAAAACAAGCGTTAAAGATGATCACGATGTTTACAAGTACTTAAGTGTGTGAACAAACGTTTTCAGTCATGAAATGGGCGAAACCTGCCTCACGAACGAACATCTCGATTCAGTGCTCCGACTTGGTGTCTCTACGTTGCAGCCGGACATTCAAAAGTTGGTTTCGGGAAAACAAATTCAAACATCCCACTAATTATTACTAGAGAATTAATGGTAAGTACAACGCATTTATAATAAAAATGGTATCTGCTCTATTTTTTTTCTTTTTCTTCTTTTTTTTTCGTGTCACAGATGAAGCGGCCCGTGACACGCATGTCGGAAATTGATATGGCCCCTAGGCTGAAAAAGGTTGGACATCACTACTTTGGAAGAAGTAGAGAGGTACTGCCCTATGGTGGGACCCAGGCATGGTGGGACTTGTTGCTGATGATGAAAACAAGTTGAATGAACCCGAAGCAGTGGAATATCTTAGTGTGTGAGGTTAGGTTGGAACTGGTTCAGGCACACAAGTATGGAGAAAATGGAGTAGAGCATAGAGACTTTTAACACTCATTGATGCCATGTGTAGAATGAGACCCTGGCAGCATTAGCTATAGCAGCACAGCAAGAAAGAGAAAAACCAGTAGGTAAGGCAGCCAGACAACATATTAGGCCAAATATGGCTCACTATAGGCTCTATGGGCCACTTATGGCCATCTACTGTTGGCCAAACGTGACCCGACTGTTGCAAGCCACAATGAAATATCATCACAGCACTCTCTGAGCCACATGTCACACGTGTAATTTACTTGTGAAGAATTTGCATTTGTCCTGGCGTGTTGGTCTATACCATCGATGAAAGTGCCAAGTGTGTTACAGAACTGGGCCATCAATCATAGCCATCAATCAAGGCTAGAATGTGAAAGTTCTGGATTGTCAGTTCCATAAACAATTCTAGTTACAAAACACAACAATATTAATTTGACAGAATTCCTTAGTAAATAACAGAAGCGTAGCTCCTTAGTTCAATTTCTTACCCACTTAATACAACTTGGGAGTCACAAGGACCTGCCATGCAAATTCACTCACCACGGGAACTAAATTTCCAATAATGCCCCAGCATCTTCAATAATGCTTTAAATCAGAGGTAGTTTAGGTAGTTAAAATCAAGCACATTGCAGACAAGGTAATGACAGCTACCTCATCATTACATCAAGTATTTCCAATGGAAATGTGGTCATGTAGAATATCAAAGGATAATAGAAATGTCTCAGAAATCGATTGCCGCAAATATTTACAATATTTCCTGTGGTTCAAAAGTTATGAACGCAGAAATATCAACTTTTGTTGTTCGTCACAGGTAACTGAAGATAGAATTGACGATTCTGATGTGCGTAGAACGCTGCTGCCGTATCATAGCCACAGACTTGAACACCCAGAAAGATCACCAAAAAGTTTTTTTGATCATTTGTTCCTTATTTCTCATCCACGGCAGAGAAACACGTGATAAATCCCTTAATTTGTTTAGTGTTTAACAGGCTTATTTTCTATGCACAATTGTGCCCCCATGACTGATTGTCAAGCAGAGGGTACACCTCTAAATTCTGTGTGCCCCAGTATAACAAGTAGTCTAGAACCTCTCTTTTGGGACAGTTTAGATACACTAGTTGACCTAAATCATATCTTGTGAATGTAGGAACTGAAGTACCATACATTCAGGTGATTTATTCTATCTGAAGGAGTTTGGTTGGTGAAAGTCAAAGGATCTCTGGAACCTATAACGTATGTTGCCAATCTATAAGTCTTGTACATAGTATAAGGATTCCTTATCTGCTGATTCTAAGTTTGGGTGTTGACACCCAAGAAAATAACAGCTCAGATCCCTACACTGGACTTATTACTGGTGCTCTTCGTTCAAGTCTGCCCTCGGTCTAATCAGCGCTATTTAACCTAAATGCTAAATAATAAAATCAGTGTTAAATGTTTAAATTCATTGACCATAGAGAGGTGAAATGTGGGTCAGTCTCAGAGAGGAGCAGCACTCGGACCTTTTGACTCAGTTTCACTGGCAGCCCCTCTGCAGCAGGGAGCCCATTATCCACTCAGCCTGAATGTCAACGAGCAGACAGCAGCTTTAATATTTCATTCTCTCAGACCTGACACACACATTCACACACCTATTCAAGCACACATTCACACAGCTGCTACTGAAGCTTCTTACTCTCACCCTCTCTCTCTCTCTCTCTCTCACACACACACACACACACACAGAGAATGATGGGCAAAAATACTGGGGGTGAACAAAATAATGAGAACACCACATGGGGATGGAACTCGACTTTAAAGTGACTAAATCACAAATGCAGCTGCCCAGCTGAACCATGTGTAGAAAGCACAAAATCTGTGAACATTAGAAAAAGTAATATGGTCAAACAAAAGTATGAGTTGGGCTCTGGTAGGTCTCATTGATTTGCATGGTTGTTAATGTTGACTTTTTAACATTTAACAACTTTGCGTGCATTTGTGCAGCCATAGAAATCTAACATATGAAGCAGAAAACATCAGGCAAGCAGTGCTGATTTTGATTTTGCAGGCAGGCTGAAATTGCATAATGAGGATGGATATGGTGCCTAAAGAACTCATCAAACTCTTCATTTTGTCACACTACATCCAGAGAGGTTAGAAATTAAAACTCTTATTATATCCTACTTCAAGATACACACCTTTCTCAGAGTATAGGAACAAATCCAAAAGAGACCCTGGATCAAAGGTAGTTCTCAGGGGAGCTCCACCAGAGGTAGTTGCTTCCAAATCAGTCCCTAGAACGGTTTGGGTGAGAAATCACCTTGTGACATTCTACAGAATCTTAGGTTTGCAAGGAGGAATAGGTAAATATTCCCTAGTCTGGATGTACAAATATTGTATCCAAAGGAACTGATGGCTGTACTTACAGCAAAAATTGACTCTACAAAGTCTCCAGGTCTGAAATTCCAGCTTTAGATTTTTTTTGTTTTTTTACTGTTGCCTTTACATTGGATCTTATTGTCTATATCAGTAAGCAAAGAGTGTAAATAAAGCTGGGAAAACCTATTATTGATATTTTTGCTATTGTGATTGTCTACAAGCATTTAAAGTATACAGTTCTTTTAGTTCTTTTTTACAATAGCGCACTGTTTCAAAGTGGCTTTACATTTTTCTATGATGTTCTGTTATTTGAGACAAGTCTAGTGTTACAATCACAAGAAAAAACTCCCTAAACATTAATGAAGATACCAAAACTTCAAATGGGAGTGGCTTGAATGTTATATATCAAAATAATTAAACTAAGTTTTATAGTAATAGTGAATAAATAGATGCTAAATCCATATTAACAGAGAGAGCAAATTTAAAAGTAATAATCGAAATAAGGTTTCAAAATACATTATGTAGATATATTATATATTATAGTATATAATATATTAGAATAGAATATAGAATATATTATAGTAAATAACATTAATATATATAATAAACATTAAGTATAATAATACAGATCATATCAAACTATAGCATATAAGACACTATTGAGAATATTACATTGAATAAAATTAAGTAAAAGTATGCACATCAGCATTATTTAGTCCAGTACACAGAGTCACTGTAGGATGTAGGAAAGAGAGTTACTGCCCTCTGTGGCCTGGGTAATGCTGTGCTCAAAAGTGATGGAAAAGCAGCTTGGCTGGAGCCGAAGCAGAAGAACCTCGTATGTGGACTGGAACTGGGACTGAACTCAAAGGACTATGAGGATTTTCTACAGGCACTGAATGTCTCAGCACTCACCACAAAGGAGTCTACTTTCAGTTTCCATGTCACAATAGTAGCACTGACAATTAACTAATTGAATGTTGAAAGGTTGCATCCTTTGATGTCCACATTACTGACTCACTCCCTAAGACTTCAATTCAATTGAATTTCATTTATATAGCGCTTTTTACAAGGGTGCATTGTCTCAAAGCAGCTTTACAATATTACATTATCTTAAAAGGCCAATGCCAAGTTGAGCAAGCCTTGGGCAACAGTGCAACTGTGGAAAGGAAAAACTTCCTGAAAGTGGTAGGAAGAAACCTAGGGAGGGACTCAATCCTCCATGGGTGGCCTAGATGTTAATGTTACAACCCATTCTACTGCCACTTATTGTCAACAGGAAGTATTATTTAGTATTATTTATATATATTATTCACCTGGAAGCTACGAAAGAGCAGAACCTTCACGTGTTTGATGGCATAGTGTACCCTGATCCTCTTTCGGGAGTCCTGTAACGGACTCCCTCGTACACTCATTATTGCACACAGGCTGAAAGCTGTATATACTCGATCTGTTCTCATCTGTACGATGCTGTGAACAAATTGCACAGCCGGCTGGAATATCGTTCTTTAACATCCATCACGCCCTACACCACACACAATGCTGAATCCAGCTAAAAGCAGCTAAAAGAAGCACGAGGGGCCGGGGTGATGGATATAAATGGTGTGCTGTGTGAGGTGGGATCTCCTCCGCAGCAGGCCGAGGGCCCGCTCGATGCCCGTCGATACTGGGAGGGCCAGCCATTTATCTTAATTCAGACTAATTAGACAGTATGTGTGTGTGTGTGTGTGCGTGAGAGAGAGAGTGCAGAGGATGACAAAAATAAGCTGCTTGTTTACAAAAACTAGAACAAGCATCCGATTAAGGAAATCATTTCAGCAAGCAAAACAACTATAAATTACACACACGCGCAGGCGTTCTACTCAAATAAATCCCTTTCTGATGTGCGGAAACTGTCTCTCTTGGTTTTGGAGAAAAAGCAGAACGAATAAAGCGACGGCTGAAAGTGTTTTCAGAAGAGAAGACAAGGGAACGCTCCAGCATCTCATCCATCACCACTCTTAATTGGTTGAAAGGCACGAGGCTCACGCGGAAAGAGAAATGGAGCGATTACAGAGAAACCCGGTCGGACAATAGCGCCCAAAGCTCCAGTCTACTCCAGCTAAATTACTGCGTTCAGCACTCAGACTGCCACACCAAGGCAGGTGAGAAACACATGAAAGAGATTTGGCAGAAAAGACCTTTAAAGAGCACAGTGTGTGCGGCGTGCACAAGCTCTGATCTGTATCCGTCTCTTTCCGAGTGTCTCTGGGCATCTCTGGGCTTTTAGAGGATGTGGCACAGAGATGAACTGACATGTCATTAGATTTATATCTCCCTGAATTCTTACAGAGGGATGCTGACTTTTTTCAAAAAAAAAATGCAGGGAATGTCATAAACTGGCATCCCGGGTCCTGATTATGACACAGAATGGACGGAGATAAACATCTGTAAAAGTTTAAAGCTCGAAAAATTCATATTGTGGGTGGGAATTATTGCAAAAAAGGAACTTTATACTGGTTACCTTAAATTGTTGACCATTATACTGCTATTAAGCAAGAACATTTACATTTAGCAGATTCCCCCTAACCACATGCAGTCTTACAAGCTAAGTATTTGTATGTGAACAGCCTTGCTCAAGGACCCAATAGTGGCAGCTTGTTAGAGGTGGGATTTGAACACGGCACCTTCTAATCCACACTCCTGTACCCCAAGCTACGCTACCACAGTACCACACACTGATACATTTACAGTAGTAGACACCCCTTATATCAGGGATTTATGGTACGTTTTTTACAAATTCTTTAGCACTTATTTAATATAAACAGGATTTTAAATTAGAATTATTCAGTGTTGCTTTTCTGCAACTCTGCTCATTACACGTCACAAATAGCTTTAATGTATAGCAAAAGTACATAGAGAGAACAGTTTCTAAGCTGTTCTTACTAAAAAATACAAATAAAGCTCACATTTGCTAAACAATAACAAATTATACTGTACATTATAAAAGGTCCTTTGTAATGACTAAAAAAACCTGTATTTTTATTTTTAAAAGTTAGGGATATTTCATTCTTTATTTTTTCATTTTAACATTTGTAAGCAGTATAGTTAGTACCTGCATAAGTAGAAGATTCAATTGAAAATGTACCTTTTTAAAAATAAATTTTACATATTAATACTCCCAAAAAAACCTTTAAGAAAAGATTCGATAAAGTGGCAAAAATGTGAATATAGACCTGTTAATGTTGAAGTACATGTATACGTAAACAACCGGTTACGCAATCGGTTACTCCGTATTGTGTCTCATTAACCAGTCTTAGGCTTTTGTCAGTTAGAAACTCTAAATAGAGACACCCTACATAGGAAGTAGGATGCAAGAGCATTCGCGAGGTACTGACCTGAGAAATACTGTGCTGCCGCACTCGCTCAAGTGCTCCTAAATAAGTATTCCGTTTACATTACTTTACAATTTTTTTTAAAAGGTGCAAATGTGAGAAAAACGCTCGCAATGTAGAATCGTGCAGATATAGAGTGACTTTGCAATTGTGTTTTGCTGGACACCCCAACAAGGTGGGATTTGAACCCTGGACCTTCTGATCCATAGCATATTACATAAGCAACTAAGCAACTACAGTCAATTTCTTCATAAATTGTGCCATGATCAGTGCCACAGTCAGTGACTGCCTAGACAATTCCATTAACCCATAGCCAATATAACAATAGAAACAATACGTTATAAAAGATTGGAAGAAATGGGAGTAGACTGGAAACCAAATCAAACGCTCGGTTGTTAGTTCAAATCCCAGCTTTGCCAAGCTGAATCCGCTGGGTCCTTAAATAAGAGCCTAGTCGCTATGAGTAGGGCATGTTTTACATGCTGTAAACAGAATGGTGTAAATTATAAACTATCCGGTTCCATTCAGTTTGTCTGAGTTTCTGAAACATAGCGATTTACAAAAGAGAAATCTCAGTTTAGTAATTTTTTATTTATTCATTTATTATTCCATATCCAGAACAGATGAAATTGCATTTGGCCCTCTTGCCATAACAGTACCACTTACTGTTTTGTATGTGCAAAACTGTCCATTTAAAAATACAATGTGGGAACTCAAATGAGCATGACTTCCATGAATGCGAATTTGAAAGCTCTTCTGGTATGCAATTTGGGCTGTGAATAAACCCATACATTTGCAGAGCAAAGCTTTTCATGTGTGTGTGACTTTGTGTGTGCATGTGCACACATAGTGGTAGAGAAGCACAGCCCTGTCCAATTTGCCGATAACAGCCAACCCAAAATATATACAGGTGCTTCCTGATTTACGACATGGACAGGTTCCTGAGAAACACATATATGTTGTCGCGTGGAATTCCTTAAACCACTTACATTGACCTACAGTTACCCTGAATCATTAACATAAAGCTTATCTTATTATAAAGTGTTAAATATATCACATCATTTATTGAATAATGTATTGAAAGTGAATAACTGTTCAGTTCAGTCAGCAGGATTGGATTGTACGGTGTATCACTTGACTGGTGAAAAAGGGAAATTTTGTATTAAGAATGCAGTTTCTGCTGAATGTGTATTTATGTGTATTATGGGATTCACATCGTAAAGTCCAACAATCTTAAACCGAACCATTGTATAAAGGCCTCTATACTACCTAGAGACCCAACCAGAAAAAAAACAATGGAAACAGGGCATGTGCTATCTAAATAATGTTCTTTATCCAAACCATTTTGTTTGGTTATAGATTTAGTGTTCACACACATTGTGAGGGAATTATGTCGCAGTGATAAAGGTTTGTGAAAAATGTCAATGTGATTTACATTTTCCCATATAATTAGAACTTTTTTCCCAAAGTGATTTCTAATTAAGGCAGAATTTGAGAATATATTTCAGCACTTCAGGGTTAAGGGTCTTGCTCAAGGGCCTCAAGTGGCTCTTTAGTTGCCCTGGGATTTGACCCTCGAAGTAACCCTGAATGTATAATTATAAACCATTTAAAATAATTTATGGCGAATAATAAATCTTTGAATGCCCAAGAAAAACGCAAATTGGCCTCTGAGTGTTTCTGCACCTTTAAGCTCATAAAGAATGCAGTAGATCTGCGGTATGAATATGAATCATATTTAAATTGGAAATATGCTTCCACAGCCACCTGCCATCTCAACACAAGCCCACCGTTCTGATTACGCTATGAGATAACGCGTGTACAGCAGCCAAGACAAATCCAACAAACCACACCATAGAAATACCACAACCAACAAAAACTCCACAAAAGTAAAAAGTATAGTGTATTTATTCGCTCATTTATTCTTTTTTAATCAAGCAACTCTTCCCAAAAGATTTTGACACTTGTTTATTTTGGTTTGCTCTATGCATGCTTTTTTTGTTCTGTAAAGCATTTTGAACTACAGCTATATCAAAGGTGCAAAAATGTAAAGATTACTATAGATCTCATAGATGTTCTTTGGCTGTGATGTGATATCAAATACGTGGTTGAGAAAAAGGTTTCAGAAATATTTGTGCAAAAAACACTCCTAACAAGAAAATAAACTAAATAACCATAACAAAATCAAATCCTACAAGCCCTAAAGAATGACAAAGCAGATAAAAAGCAAACACAAAACAAGAGCAAATCCTGCAATTTAACAAAATCACACAAAACAGAAAGTAAATAGACATAACAAAACATAGCAGAAAAACAAATCTTACAACCAAAAAAGAAAAAAATAAATCGCAATACAAAAGAAATCGTACACCATACCATCCTACATCAGTTACGTGTTTAAGCTGCACAGTAATTCCTCAACTTTTCTTACAGTATCAGATGCTTTTCTATCTTGGATTAATCTCCCTAGTGGACTTGAAATGCTGAATTGTCGACCATCCAGGCTTATTAATGGATTTTATGTCCATTAACCTATTGCATCCATTTCACATTTATTAATCCTAGTGTGGTCCAAGCTTTTCCACACAGCCTGAGTAAATTACAGAGTAAAATTCAGAAGCTTAACTTTATTATTGAAGCGGTTTACTATCACCCTTTCATGCATTAAGTGTATTCAAGCTAAAAAAACAAAACACAAAAGTACTGCAAAACACAGCAATAAAAATAGAGCAAGTGATTAATTTAAAAGCATAGAACTTGTTGTATTGTATTTATGATATTTACCATTAATTAGTGGATAGACTTTAAATAAACCACATATCAACAAAAACAAAAAGCCACAAGACATTAAAATCTCTCAAAATCTCCTAAATCAAATCCCAAAATATAAAAGCTCATCTCATAAGACAAAAACAAATGAGTTAATGCCAAAATAAATCCTAAAGAACAAACATTAAACAGAATTATCATGTATACAGCCACACAAAAGAACATTCTCAAGATAATAATATAAAATTGAAAACTAAATCTCACAACTCAATAGCACAAGCAATAGTATATTTACAATAAAAATGATATTCACAATACAAAAACAAATCCCATAAATCCAAAACAAAACCTCAAGCCAGACAACATGAAACCAAAATCCCACAACAAAACAAATCATACAATGAAAATAAAATTATACAGTAAAACTAAAATTAAATGTAAAAGTTAGAATTTCATTGAGATTTGGATTCAAAAGACGTACACGTGTTGGGCACTACTACAAGTAATCTACAAAAGGGGAAGGGGGCACTGCTCTAGAGCAGCACAATAAAAAAGTGTGAAACAGAAATTGTGTGTCAGACAGAAACGCTGTGTCAGAAATAGCAGCCTGAGCCTAAATAAAGCTTGACACTACTGTCTGTTATTGTCCTTATTAGACCTGCCTTTCTTGTTTGCACTTCTTTTTAAAATCACCAAAATGTGTGTGTGTTGGTTTGCATGTGTTTTGTTTTGAGCTTGGACCTGTGTGTTAATGTGATGCCAGTGGGGAGTGAAGGATGCCTGGTGCAGGTTAGGTGTGTGTTTTTGTGAGTCTGGTGGTGTGGGAGAGGCTTGATGGGCACCTCGGTGAACAGGTGGGCTCAGAAGAGGGACAGGTTAGAGGGTCATCCAAACATGACCATCTGCTTGCACAATTGTTTGGAAGCAGCTGATCTAAAAACTTCTTAGAGGGAGACATTTGATATAAAACAACAATAAATGCATGATCTTTAACTACAGGAAACCAGGTAACTACAGGAACTGAAAATAAAAAGCATTTAAATCACCTTTTTGCCTCATTCTGATGTTCGATTTGAACTACGGAAGCTCCTCTTGATAAACTCTACTTACCTAAATGCATTAAGTAGCTAAGATTTGATTGGCTGATCAGATTTTGCCTTAACGAGCAGTTAAACAACCTTTATTGTACCTAATAAAGTGGAAACAGAGGGTACATTGGTTGTGTATGAGGTGCATTCAAACACAAACAATACACAGTCTGTGCTTTGCACCATCTTCGTTGTGTGTGTGCTTTCACAGCCTTGAACTTTTCTAGATGACATCAAATGTCGGCACCTAATCACCCCACATCTGCAGCTGAGATTTACCGTCCCAGCGCTGTCTCACTAATTAGCTCATTAGGCTCTGCCGTGCATTCTGTATCATGTGCCATTTGTTTCTGTTCCTGAGGCTTTTTTTCCTGGTTCTTTACTTTCTTTGTTCACAGAACTTTTCCTTTATTTACTCTTTTCATGCCTAGATAAAACTCCAGAAGGGGTAAATCTTGCCATATTTGTGTTGGTTGATCTGGTTTTTGGTAGCAGGAGAGGTGTGCAAATCGAGCCAGTAATAATTTAATGAAAACCACATTCAACAGAACATGCTGATTGGCAATCAACATAAATGAGAGACAATTGCCCTGCGGGCTATTTAAGTGTAGAAAATGCTGTTTTTATTTGTAAAGACATTGAGAGATGGCTTTGTTTGAATTCCCTGCAGCTCCTCCTCCTTATTCCACTTTGTAGGTTTTTTTTCCAAAACTTCAGCAAGAATCGCTTCTAAAAAATCATCATAGCTGCTTCACAGCCAATTTCTAAGAACACCCCACAGGAAATTGCATACCATGAACATATGGAGCAGAGTGGCCCACAGGAGGACTTTGCTCACTTCTGCTTACAAATTTGCACAATAATTTGGCTTTTTCATTACTGAAAACAGTATCTGTTAAATCTAAATCTTATTTCTCCCTGCATGAAATAATGCTGTTCATTCAAACCCATCAGGAAGCCTTCATTGAGGACTGCGTGCAAGGTGTTCTTCAAGCTGGAGGAGCTTCTGTGATGTTCTGGTGGTGATTTAATTACCCTGAAATTGCTCCTTTGTTACAGTAAATTTAAACCACAATACCTACACTGAGCTGCTGGACAACCAGCTTTTGCCTTTTGCTCATTAGCTTAGCGAACAATCATATTCCTGTGTCAAACAGTGACAATTCTCACATTCACAATACTGCAGATGAGAGATTGGTATGATTAACAGATGGAATCAAAGCTGTTATTCTTGCTTATAGCTGTATTAAATGCTAATAGGTACGTTTCAGTATGTTTACATTTTTTTTGTATCAAAAGGATCAGGGTTCAAACATCAGGACTGCTAAATTATACCATTACACTAGCTCCTTGTACCACAACTGCTTGGACAGCACTTGTCTGATTATATCAGCTGTAAGTTACTTTGAATAAATGACTTAATAAATTGATAGAAACACTTGATTCATCTCCAGGGACGATTGATGCGGAGTATTGACATTGAGGTCTGAGATACAGGAAGCATTTTAAGCCACAGTCTATGGGGTGTATAATGAAGATGGAGATATAATTGTTATAACTGTTTTTTTACACTGGGTCAATTTAGTGAGGCCAGTTAACCTAATGTCTGTGAAAAAACAGAAGCAGAGTACTTGGAGAACACTACCACATACACAGTCCAGGATCCGGGATCTCTGGGTCTGCACGGTGACAGTTAAACGCAAGCAGTTCTTGTTTGTCTGAACTTTCGGCCCTTCCTAAATATAAGCGAGATGAACCCTGTGCTCCTTCTCCTCCATCTCTGCCTGCTCTGTCCTTCCTTTTTCTCATCAATCACCATCCTCCATCCGTCCCTCCTTCCTTCACCCTCCGCCTCGTCCCTCTATCCGATATCAGCCCTCCAATGTAATTCCCCATCTGCGCAGTGCTTGAAATATTAGCCAAGAGATGAGATCCGTGACCCTGAATACACGTGTGAGGCGAGGCGAGGCGAGGCGAGGCTCCAGGGTGGACACGAGTGGCACGGCTAAATATTTGCCCTCTGCTTCTCGGTCCATGTGGACGTGGCCTCTCTCGTTAAGTGACTGCCATCAGGAGCTGTACCTCTTAGTCACACACGCGCACACACACACTCCACGCTTGGTGGCAGCAGCAGGAGTTGGCACGGATGCAGCGGCAGGCAGCAGAAGAGAGATAAAGTTTCCAGGGGAGGTCACAGAAGTTCAGTGACCTGGAAGGAGATGGATTGGGCATTTATAAATAGCTTTGAGGAAGAGCACTCTGAACAACTCCCAGACACACACAAACACACACACACACACACACACACGCACACAAAGGCGCATATACTGTAAAAAATCTTAGACATTCTATTTAGCCTGTTAAGTCTTAGCTGTTAAGTATTACTGGTCTCTACACTTTGTAGTTCTATAATTACAGACAGCAATCCATCTGTTTTTATACAAGGTGGAGCAATAAGGTGTATGTCTCTAATAAAGTGGTCAGTGGTTTAAAAGTCCAGCAGCACTGCTCTGTTTGACACTCGCACCAAAACAAGACACTATAGCGAACGTACAAGCAAGAACTACTGTTGCTTACGAACTTTGTTCACTGAAACGTGCAATTGTCGTCTTTGCCAAGCCGGTAATTACCACCAACCGACGCTGACTAGTGTTTGATGGTTGTTGCTTGATCTCATCCAGGAAACAAATTTTTTACGCTAACGTCAAGTCCCGCCGTGGCATTTTGGCAGGGGAGACACACACAGTTCACTGACTAAAGCGTTCTGATGTAATTCCTTGCAAGTGTTGCCGGAAACTCATGTTTAAGCTTGACTTCAATTCACCGAAAAGCGGAGATGCAGAAGCATCCAATAACCACGCTGCTGGGTGCCTCGTTATGGGAAAGAAAGCGGTGGGCGTGTTCACCTGCCGCTGGTTTTGCTCTTGTGAACACCACTTTTCGGATTTCCTGACCTTTGATAAATTCTCCCAGAGCGCAAAAAATCCTCCCATAAATCGCTGATCGCTAGGTCGCTTATTTTTCTTATTCTTATTTTTTCACATTCTTTGGTCTGATTAAGCGGAATTTTGGTCCAAATAAGCAAATAACATTACACGTATATAATAGGATTTGTTTCGG
>JAVSBV010042454.1:0-11208 GCA_033117975.1 Parotocinclus spilosoma
GTATATAAAACGTGTGTGTTTTGTGTTTTTATAATAAATAAAAAATAGGAATATATATGTATATAAAACGTGTGTGTTTTGTGTTTTTATAATAAATAAAAAATAGGAATATATATGTATATAAAACGTGTGTGTTTTGTGTTTTTATAATAAATAAAAAATAGGAATATATATGTATATAAAACGTGTGTGTGTGTGTGTGTGTGTGTGTTTTTATTTTAAAGAAAAAATATGAATATGTATGTATATAAAACGTGTGTGTGTGTGTGTGTGTGTGTGTGTGTGTGTATATATTATTTTTACATTATGTACTTATCTCACATAAGAACAAATAGTAAGCATGGAGCTTTTATACTATTTCACAGTGCACGTTAAAACACCCGGCCGTGTAACATTATGTGCGTTTGAATCTTGTTTGGGTTTTAGCAGGAACGTATGCACAGACTGAGAAGCCTCCTTTTGAGCAACATGTTTTTTATGAGTCTCGCATGGTCGGTGTCGCTTCCCTGTGCTTTTTCTCCACAGCCATTTGATAAATGCCAGATTATAAAACACGTGTTGCAAACCAGGAATCAGACTGTCAATAACCATGCTAGACAACTCAATTTGCGGGACGTGTGAAAAGTAATGAAAATACGCGACTGTTCAGCAAAAAGCGGGACATCTGGTCACCCTAGTGCCGTCCAAATTCTTCCAGGCCCTAAGGCTGCTTGCCTTAAGATACCCATAGGGTGTTTCTCACTCCCATTGTTCACTTCAGCAGTTACGGGATAGACTCCGTCACATAAGAGAGCTAACATAGCTTAGAAGCAATAAATCCCATGTATAATAGCTGACAAGTAAAGATTCATAGCATTTTTGCTTGCTGTTATTTAATAGTAATACTTTTTTTCTAAATAAGGAAAGCTCACATGGTAGCAAACAAGTATTGAAAACAGGCAATAAGTCTATTATATGTCTAACAAGCAATGAAATGTGGTCTATAAGAAATAAAAGCTAACATATAATCTACAAGAAATTTAAGAATCCTAGCCGTTGCCAAAGCCTTTAAAAACCCACACAATTTTCCCCAGAGACACGGATTAATAAACAAATCGTGTATATCTGTTTTTGTGTCAGCTTATTTAAATGAATCCGAGTCATCCGATTTAGATTTTCCGTTGACTTTTGTTAGTGTAGATATGTGGGTGAATGTTGATTGTTACTCTGTTAGCGAGCCAAAGGCGAGTTAAAGTTACACATTTGCAATACAAGACGAACTCATTGTGATCAAATGTTCTCATCGGATTTCTTGGTTTGTGGTTTGTTGATGGAGTTGGACGAAGCATGATCCAGGCATTTCCAGAGCTGATCTCATCCACTACTCTGACATGCAGAGAAGCTTGTTGTGTTTGTTTTAAAGTCTGCCTTTATTATGGATGGATATGTTTCTCGGAGTGGAGTATCCACCCAACACACGCCCAACTCTATCCCTTTAAACTCAATGTTCTCTTTTTTAGTTTTATACATCAAAGCTTTACAGATCCTTAAATCTATTTCCTTAAAGGCCGTGTGACCCACCCAATACATTTACACTGCTCACAAAAATGAGGTGATGTTTCAAAATTATTATGAAAAGTATCTCACAAGAACGGCTGGATAATCTGATCTTGTCCATGCTCCATCACTGTCAGTGTGTTTTGACACTCATGGGTGGCCATACATCCTACTGAACAGTCAATACGGTGGCCCTCTGGTTTAACCTGGTCACTCTGGTTTAACCTGCTTCTGTTCATCCCATAAATAGATCACTTACTACTCAATCACCATCACTGAGTTTTGATCTCATTTGCATAATCCAACAACTTTCTTGGACTCGTCGTTTCCTTTTCTAATGATCTTATTTAATCAAATCAAATCGAACGCGTCTTTTTTATATTGACGTTTTTCATCAACAGGGCCAGGCGGGGGTTGACGACAGGCTTTACAGTAGGTTATAAATCACGTTTTATTCCAAAAGTTAAAACAAGCAGAAGGTCATACATCTCTCACTGATCACTTTCCACACAAAACAGGCAAAAACAGTGAGCCAGTATAAGGAAAAACACAACATGCTACATGGTATGATTTATTATTTGGGGTTTGGGCCCAAACCATTGAAATGTGTGAAACTGAAGAGGGTCTGTGGGGGGTACGCTGTTGGAATGATATTCCAAATATTATTCTTGCAGGGCAATTTGCAGCGATTAAAGGAGATGTGAAGGCATGGATGGGGCTGTTATGATCAGTGTATTCATCTTTCTGATACAACAACAACTATGAGTTACAGACAATTTGGGACGTTTATTTAAAAATATAACTGATAAGAGAGAAATGACGGATGGTCTGATTTCCTACAAAATTAATATTCAGTGTAGTTCCTCTTTTAAAAATGTTTTAAAAGCTTACAGTCTGCGCGGCACAGTGGCTCACGGGTAGCAACGCCACTTCACAGCAAGAAGTGTGTGGTGTGTGTGGTGTGTGTGGTGTGTGTGGTGTGTGTGTGTGTGTGTGTGTGTGTGTGTGTGACCTTGTGTCCAGACATAACCTTAACGTTAAATAATCCAAAGAATCAAACAAACAAAGCTTCAAGTCTGATACCCACTCAGATCTAAAGACAACTCTCTGAGTTTTTAGTAACAGACTAAAGGGCTTGTATGCTCCCCCTATCAGATTTCAATTCTTGTTTGCTACCATGTGAGCTTTCCGTACTTAGAAAAGTATTAGTATTAAATAACAGTAAAAAAACGCTATGAATCTTTGTCAACTATTGTACATGAGATTTATTGCTTCTAAGCTATATTTGCTTTCTTTACTCGTTAGCTCTCGTCACTTATTACTTTAGGGCTATGTGATGGCGTCTATCCCGTAACCGCCGTGGTGAGAAATACCCTATGGGTATCTCTGGACGAACCTAGTGGCATCTTAAAATGGTATCCAATGAAAACACCACCTTTGAGATTTTAGATAGAGTAATATATTTTTGTGTTATTTAAGTGCTTGAATTGGACATATTTTAATCATTTCTCTTATACTCTGGAGTGCAGTCATTTACATAGAGCTCTGAGAAATATACAAAGCAGTAAATAGCCCAAATCCATTTAGAAATAAATGTAGCCGAGCAAAATAAAGTGTTTCCTTAGATCTGCTCAGATGCCTGTAGGTCTGCACTGAACTGTAAAAGTCAGCTTTACCTGTGTCATCCAGATATAGATAGAAGTTCCCCATTTGGGTGAGTGAGAGGGGACGGACAGACTGAGTGAGTGAGTGAATGAGTGAGTGAGTGACGGACAGACAGACTGTCTGAGTGAGTGAGTGAGTGAGTGAGTGAGTAACAGACAGACAGACAGACAGAGTGAGTGTGTGAGTGAGTGAGAAACAGACTGTCTGTCACTCACTCACTCAGTCTGTCACTCACTCACTCAGACTGAGTGAGTGAGTGAGTGAGAGACAGACAGACAGAGCGCACGACAGACAGACAGAGAGAGTGAGTGAGTGAGTGAGTGAGTGAGTGAGTGAGTGAGTGAGTGAGTGACAGACAGACAGACAGACAGACAGACAGAGCGAGCGACAGACTGAGTGAGTGAGTGAGTGAGTGAGTGAGTGAGTGAGTGAGTGAGTGAGTGAGTGAGTGAGTGAGTGACAGACAGACAGACAGACAGACAGAGCGAGCAACAGACTGAGTGACTGAATGAGTGAGTGAGTGAGTGAGTGAGTGAGTGACAGACAGACATAGTTTGAGTTTACCTGTTTGTGTTATACAATGTTTACAACACTTTTTGCGATCTAAGGCTTAAGACTTATGGTATTATTAAAGGTTGGTTATATAGTCTTTATCGGAACGTCAAGAAGAAAAAAACATTCTGATTTAAGACTCTTCTGCCCACCTTAATCCAAACGATCGAGATGACACAAATTTGATTCTCACATTGGAAATGTGTCTGTGACAGTGAAATCGTTTAAAGTCGCTTGGTGTAATTACAGACACAGGAACCCCCACAATCTACAATGAGACCCGAACCAAAGTCATAACAGTCACTGTTGAGAGAACGGCCGTATTTGTAATCGAATCGTGAGGTGCCTATCGATTCCCACCCCTAGCATATGGTATGCTAAGGCATTATGGATTAATGAAGCCAAGTATGAGACTTTTGGATCCGGCCATCGACAATATGGTATTTACAGTCATCATACTGTTGCAAGAATAACAAATCTAATGGTGGCCTAAGACTTTTGCACAGTATTGAATATATATTTTACAATCATCATAGGCAAATACAAGTGCAAACGCACACACACACACACACACACACACACACACACAGACACACGCACATAAAAATCTCCAGAGGAAAAAGTATGGTAGCTAGATTTAGTTTTTGCTTATAATAAAAAGTTTTTTGGTTACCTCGTTATAGCTCTGCACTGCTATCTAGTGGTTTGTACTTTAGTACAGTCAAACTTATTCCCTGCCCAGGCCATACCTTTCCTAAAATGACCTTAAACACTCGGACTATTTCTTTATTCTGAGTGGATCAGTATCAGAATGCAGGATGTTAGTTGGAAGAGAGGTTAAGTGCTTAAGGTTCTTCTTATCAGCAGCTCTTGAACAGATACCTAAAGCTTTAACTGTTCAGCTCAGCTTCAAGTCGCTCTTTATAAGGCCAGACTTTTTTTAATTGTTTGTTCCTCGTATGTCCTTACTTAAGAATCTACTGAGGAGGAAGAAAAAATTTATTTTTTAGCACTTTAATTTCTCAAGGACTATGTGGAATCAAAACAAGGAATGAGGAAGAAATAAAAATACATTTTTAATAAACAAATAACATTTATTTAACCTACAATTAAATTACAGTAAATCTGGAAAAAAAATTACATGAACAGAAGAAAACCGTTGGCTCTTCACCGGAGGGCGGAAAAAGCAGAATAAAATAAAATAATTGTAATTAATTAATTTATTTATTTATTTCATTTTAACCATTGGTGCTGCGGCGCATCCGAGAAATACCCGCAAAAAATGTATATATTTTTTTGTATTCTTCAAATATGATCGTCGGCGGATCCGTGAAACATACAATTAAAAAAGTCTGGCCTAAAGATGTTTACTGAATGCTCTGACTCGAATAATATTATAGACAAACGGCTTACTTAACTCTACGACCTATTAGGCAATATAATTTCTAATAATGTTATAGTTCAAAGAATCTTACAGAGAGCCAGGCCGACAACCACTAATTAGCAAGCTCAAAGAAAGAGGGACAGAAAAATCATTAAACATTAGGAGAAAGGAGAGAAGGGAGAAAACATTACTGTAAATCACATTGTAAAACTGTACAGAGAGAACCGTGACTTTAAAAAAGACTGGTAATTCATCACAAATTAGGTCCCTTGATATTAACGCTTGGCAGGGAAATATTTGATTATGAATAAAGTGTATGTTGAAGTGAACCGTACATTTGTGAGGCTGATTTAAAATGATGAACATGTAACAATATTGGTAGATCGTTGAAAGCTGGCGTGTACTAGCTGTTAAGTTTGAAATCCAAAAAAAAAAGATGTGGTGAGTGTAGAAATGAGAGGCATGAGACTGGAATGTCAATATTATCCTTAGATTTGTTAGTACAGTGCCGCTTGAAAATTTCGGAACATTAAAAATGTTCCATAGCTCTGCACACGTGTGACCTAAAACATCAGGCTTTGCTTCAACACCTGAAAGTAGATAAAGAAAACCCAGTAAGGTAAACACGACCAAAATGTTTTACTCGGTCATTTATTTGGAGAAAAATGATCCAAAACTGCATATCTGTAAGTAGGTGTGGTAAAAACTGTGTTTATGTTTCATAGTTTCATAGTTATGCGTGTCCTTTTTGTATTTTGTAACTTAATACTTTTTCTTACTTTCTTTTTACTCACCACATTTTCAAAACAGGCTCATCACTTAAGATTTTATAAATCAAATTCGTTTAGCATTATATCAAGAGGTATATTTTAAAAATATATAACATTGCATAAGTATTTTTTTTTTATTATGTCGTCTGGTGGAGTGTTTAAAAAAATAAAATGCCATTACCGTGTATCAAAGGGTCAATGATGAGAACATTCGTTTTGGTTTTGCAGCCTACTTATAAATAAACCACTATACTTTTTGTTTGCTTTTTATTTTTTTTAGATGATTTATGTAATTTGATTTGCCCTCAGTGTCATGGATGTGTACGTCTTTCCCTTAGTAAAAGGCATTTTAAAGAAATGAGTTTAGGTTTGTACTTTTATAGTCGAGTGAAATATAGACGAACTTTATCAATGTATTTTCTTTAACTCGTGTAAAGAAAACATTCTGTTTGCTCAGGTCATGTGATGCCCATCTGAACTCTCGGAAACCCAACAGAAATCCTGTCAAATCAGAGATCCTGTGAGTTCTTTTGTTGCCCATTTCTAGTCCTGTGGTAAACCTTGAAGGGCCTTTTCTACATGTCCAAGATCCTGTGAAATCCATCCAAGGTCTTGTCAACTTCATCAACGTATTTTCTTTAACTTGTGTAAAGGTGTCCTTGTGCCATCTCCGTATGCAAGCGGCCAGCAAAAAGAAAATGTCGCCATTTAACACGTTTTTCTTTTTGTGTTTCTGAGACTGTATTTTTTTTAATGGCCGTGGTTCTAGTACGAACGCCAACAGAGTGAAAAATATCCTCAAAACCTCCTGTTTGCTCATTGTTTTTGTGCCTGTGGTTTCTGTTTTCTGCTGTGGAACACGACGCACAAGTTGTAAATTACAATCGAACACTCGCGTTTACTTGCAGTATAAAATGTAAAACCAAAGCAACGTGTTTACCGTTTTGAAGTGTTTACGTAATTAGCGCGTTGACGTTTATGCATACTTTAACACGCACAAACTACGCTTCATTGTTAAAATATGAACTGCTTTACTTTAGTCCGCTGTGGCTCACTTTGTTATTGCATTTTCTGAAAACGACTTGGAATAAAATGGATTTATACTCATGCAGTGATTCAAAAATCACATAACAAGCCACTTAAGCGTGATCCCCACAGGCTGCGTGTTGATTATAGCTACTTAGAATGTGCACTAGAGGACAAGTGAGAGGACAGAAGGAGACAGACGGATGATATGAAAGAAAAGAGCGATAGGTTAAAAAAAAAGGGAGCTGAAAATAACTTGCGTGTGAACAAAGAAAAACCTGGAACTTGCGTACATTGGCCTTGCTATTGTATGAATATCTGCTGAGTAGTAAAATAGTAAAAATAATTTTGACGCTGTCTGAGCTTTCAGCTGTGGGAAGCACAGTGACCTGTGTGTGTGTTTGTGAAAAAGAGAACATGTATTTGTTTTACTTGTGGGGACCTTATGTCTCTTGATGGATAGAAACAGGTATTTTGACCTTATGGGAACATTTTGCTAAGCCCCATAACTGCTATTTATTTTTCACAAAAAACATTATTGTTTATATATTTCAAAAACCGAAGAGCCATAACACTTGTTTTAGGTTACTAAAGTTAAAATTATAGTTATATATGGCACTAGTAAGTAATATACTGTATTTATTATGTTAATACAAGCCTGTGAACTCACACAGATACAATATCTGAGGCTCTGCTCAACTTTAAGACTCATCTGAGATCCTACAGTACGCCCCAGTGGTCCTACAATACTCATCGGAGCTCATGTGACCATCAAGCACCTTTGATACCCAACCCAAGTCCCTATGGTACCATTCCAAAGTCCTGTAAAATCAATCTGATCCATCCAAGCTCATGTGAGGTCTATCTGAAGTCCTTCAAGATCCATCAAGGTCATGAAAAGTTCATCTAAGGTCTGGTGAAATCTATCACAGATCCATGAAGACCCATTTGAGGTCATGTGATGCCCATCTGAAACCCAACAGAGATCCTGTGAGTTCTTTTGTTGCCCATCTCTAGTCCTGTGGTAAATCTTGAAGGTCCTTTTCTACTTGTCCAAGATCCTGTGAAATCCATCCGTGGTATCGTGAGGCCCACCTAAATACCTGTGAGATCGATCTGAGGTGCTGTGCTCCTGTACTCCTCAAGACCTGACCCCCCAGGAGAGGTCCTGTAGAATCAATCACAGATTGTATACTCCATTTATGCATTTCTGATCCAGAAATCTGTGGAAGACCTCTGTACCCATCCAAGGTCTTGCAGGAGGTCGTGCAGGAACCACCTGAGGCTCTCTGAGACCCATTCAAGCATGGCAACATGTCAGTCAAGCTTTGTTGAACTCACAAAAGAAGCAAGTCATATATTTGAGTTAATACTGGAATCATGTAGTGGTTAAGCCTCTATCTAGAGTACTAACATAAAGGTTGTGAGTTCAAATTCCAGCTGTCACTGAACTGTCACTGTTTTAACCTTCCAAAGCTCAGGTGAAATGGAAGTCGCTCTTGATAAGTGGTTCTGAAAAAATAGTGTAAATGTTAATGATTTCTGGTGAGTTAGTCACAGGCAATATACTGATAGAAATTGAGGTGGAAATACTGAAATTCCACTTGTGTATCAGTAGGTAATGGTTTCCATATCAATTAGGAACACTTTCTGCACCTTTATTTTTGCTGAATTGGAAAGCATACACAGTTGGAAGTCTTGTGCCATAAGCTGGAGTGAAAAAGCTTTAAATTCTTGCAGGTAATGGTACCACAACCTCGATCGCTTATGATTATTGACCCCTCAGCCTCATTCATCCTTGTAGGGTCGTCTATGTGGGTTGCAGGTTTTTGGGGCTTGTTTCTGAAGTGTACAGTACATTTTTTTGTTTGTTACCTGATCCTGTCTCTCTGTCAGATCTTCAGGATTCCAGTCAGATATTAATAGAAAAATCTAAATTATTATCATGGGTAGCACCGTCGCCTCACAGCAAAAAGGTCACCAGGTGGAGTGCTCTGAGTCCTCCCTGTGTGGAGTCAACATGTCCTTCTTGTGTCCTTATGGGTTTTCTCTGGCTACCCCGGTTTCCTCCCAGCATTTACTCCCACAGTCCAAAGACATGCTTTTTAGGTTACCTGGTGTCTCTGAAGTGCCCCTAGTGTGATGTGCCCTACCATGGATTGGCGCCCTGCCTTACGTTGTTCCTGCCTTACGCTTTCGCATTGTAGTAGTTTACCTATTCTGGGCAGTTAGTTTTCTTTTAAGGAGCCGTTTTTCTTTTTTTTTTTTTTTTTTTTTTTTTTTTTTTTTTTTACATAGACCTGATGCTTAATCTTCCGGGGATATGGCAACCTGAGTCTGAGCTGCTGTGTTGTTTGTAGAGTAAGATCACATCTACATTTACATTTCTCGTTTAGCAGGCCTTATCCAGAGGCTAATACAGTGTTACAGTCCAAACAATTGTGGGTTAAGGGCCTTGTTCAGGGACCCAACTGGGGCAGAGGTGGGATTTGAACCCTGGACCTTGAGGTTCAAAGTACATAGTCCAGTACCTTCACCATTAGGCCACCACAGGCCAATGTGCATTTGTAATGTCTGCCTTGCTACTTTCTCATTCCACAGTTGTTGAAATGAAACGGTATATCATGAAATATCACGACTGAATTAAGAGTACATGTTTTATTTACACAAAGCTGGTGCTAAACTGACCTTGAAGTAACTAACAGCTCCTGGGCTCCATCCGGCAAGGATCGAAACGCAGCACAGGCGAAGAAGCAGCTTAGCAGTTGATGAGGTGATGATGTTAATAGATGTGTTTTCTAGCTGAGAGTCTGACTGTGACGTTTCTGAATTTGGCAGCTGCTCTCCCCACTTTTCCAGCACAGCAAACCATAGCTGGATCTTTTCGAGGAATGTAGTACTGGATCGTTCTTCTGTACTTTCACCCCTGCCTTAAGTCATACAGGGTTGAAGTAATGAAAAAACTTATAGTTGGACACCACAACACCTAAATTGGATAGTGTTGCAGAGAACAATGGAAAGTAGTTGCAGCTGTCTCATAGGGTGGACCTCTCATATGTATACTGAAAGATTAGAGCGTAGAAAAGTTCATTAGATCGTCTCAGTGTTTAGCTTAATCATGTACCTCATCCACATAGTTCCTGTTGAATGTTTATGTACATTAAACATGGACATCTGCTTAATTAATCATGTTACATGTGAAAGTAATTTCTCTCTCTGCCACACGCACGCACAGTCACACACACACACACACACACACATACACACACACACACACACACACACACACAGACACGCACGCACACACACAGGCGATTGCAGGATTGCCTCTTGTATCTGCCTCAGTAGTTGCCAGCAGCACATGAGTAATGATCAAGACTGCCATCCTGTGTGTGTGTGTGTGTGTGTGTGTGTGTGTGTGTGTGTGTGTGTGTGTTTCTGCACCGTGCAGCACAATCCCTGACCCTGACCACAATAAAGGTTAGTTGAGTGCAGAATGGGAGGAAGACGCTGGCCGCCTCTCGTCCGTGTTCTAACGTCCCTCTGCTTTGTTTCTCTTGATTCCTCTGTGAGCTCGTCTTCCTGACCTACAACCACGCCGCAGCGCCACAGCTACTGTACCCGTAGTGACGGTGCCTACTGTGAACCTTGAAACTACACAAACACATGTACCCACATACACACTCATACACACAGAGCTGATGACATGATGCTTCCGGCTGCGTCTGCATCGGTGTCGGAATCACATCCACATGTTACAGCTCTCGCAGAATGAATCGATTGTGTGGAGAGCTTTTTTTTTTGGTTTCATAGCGCTACTGCAACGCTATTCCAAACCCTTACATGACCGATTCAACAGTGAAAACATAGCTACTAAAATACATTTACAACCTGCATGTTCTGATCTATTTAAAGCCAAAGCATTATTATAAGAATATAAAGAATATATATAAAGGTGATGGTTCAGTGGGTAGCACCGCTGTCTCACAGTAAGAAGGTCCCAGGTTTAATCCCATGGTAGAGTGGCCTGGGTCCTCCCCGTGTCTGCATGGGTTTACTCTGGGTACACCGGTTTCAGGGTACATGCGTGTTAGGTTAATTGATGTCTATAAAGTGGCCCGTAGTGTGTGACTGTGTGCATGACTGTGACTGTTTGTCCCCCCCTACGATGGATTGGCACCCCATCTAGGGTTGTTCCTGCCCTTGTGTCCAGAGTTGCCGGGTGGGCACCGGCTGGCCTGCTTAAACTACATGCTAATTAGTTGTATTTTGTCC
>JAVSBV010042465.1:0-11208 GCA_033117975.1 Parotocinclus spilosoma
ATAGTATTTTTTTTCTTAGGCCACGTATTATTTCAAAGAAGTTGTTTTTATTTCAAATAGCAGGTGATTTTTCCACACACACACACACACACACACACCCACACCACCTTAAGGGTGCATCCCTGTCCCAACACGACCAGCTTGCAGAGGAATGCACAGACACACACACAGACTGCAGTAATCCCCTTCAGGTGCTTTTTACCCACTGATACACAACAAAATTCATAGTACAAATACACAATACATGCACTGATAGGACACTGTGCTACAATGGAAAGTAGTCCGTCTACAACTTGAATAACAGTGTAGATTTGCTGTGCCCTCAAAGTAACTCGATACACAGCCATTAACGTCTAAACCGCCGGCCACAAAAGTGAGTACACCCCTAAGTGAAAATGGCCAAATTGTGCCAAAGGGTCAATATTTTGGAACCACCAGCACTGCCGTAACTCTCTTAGGCATGAAGGTCACTAGAGCTTCACAGGCTACCACTGTAGTCCTCTTCCACTCCTCCATGATCACTGAGCTGTTGGATATTAGAGACCCTGTGCTCCTTCTGTTTGAGAATGCTCCACAGATGCTCAATAGGGTTAGGTCTGGAGACATGCTTGTTAGCCTTTAGCAAGACGGTGGTCGTCTTGGTGGTGTGTTTCGGCTCGTTCATGGTCCACACAGTCGGCAGCACTAACGCAACCCCAAACCATGACATTCCCACAACCATGCTTGACTGTAGGTAAGACACATTTGTTTTTGTACTCCCCGCCACACACTCTCGACACCATCTGAACCAAATAAGCTTATTTCAGTCTCATCAGACCACAGGACATGGTTCTGGAAATCCAGGTCCTTAGTCTTCTTATCTTCAGCAAACTGTTTGTGATCTTTCTTGTCCTTCTGGGACGACAGCCCTACAGATCAGCTTGAGACGTTTGTTTATATAGAGCTTTCTTTTCCAAAAATATCTGTGTGAAGTTACTAAGTTTTGGGGATATGTAATGTTAGGGCTTTAGGTTGAAGGTGGAGTATGGAGGACATGCAATAATATCATAACGTCATGGCGATGGAAAGTCTCTAAAGTGATAGCATTTAGGTCGCGCAGTTTTGCCCATCCTTACTTTTTATGTAATTCAATGTACATTTGATTTTTCCAAAATAGAAAATATGTTGTTTCTTATTTTATTCAACTTTTATTTGAAAACTTAAGAAACAAAATATTTGCATTAGGTTACTGAGGGTAGGGTTTGTTGTGTGTGTGTGTGTGTGTGTGTGTGTGTGTGTGTGTGTGTGTGTGTGTGTGTGTGTATATGTGTATATGTGTATATGTGTATATATATTGCTTACAAAATAAAATATCCCATAATTAAATATCCCCAAATTTTTGTGAGCAGTGTGTATATATATATATATATATATATCCCAGTGCGTCTATTCAAAACTTATAATCAAAGGTGTTGGACCAGTTATTTAGAAACCTAAATCTTAATATACAAAGCACCTCCTTAAACATCCTGCTTAAAGCCACAACTTCGAGTGAAAGACTGGTAGCTTTCTGAACAAACAGGCCAATTTAAATTAATTTTTTATTGACTGATGCTAAAATGTGAATGATATCCACATATTACATAATAATCTAATAATCAAATTACAGTTTAGTGTATTACACAGTATGTCAAACACAGGTACCACCATTGGTGTTGCTAATGTGCTAGCAGTATCATAGCGAAAAAGGCTGGCTTGTATTTGTCACGTAAATAAGGAGTAGGATTCTGAGTTTATCCCATTCAAGTCACTATTTATTTAAGAGAAAATAAATATTGTAACAATTATTATTTTATGCCACCAACACTATCAAATTCCTGTTCTTAGCTGGCTAACTGCTGATTAACCAGCCTTGTATTTGTCACAGAAACACACAAGTTGGTTTCAGTATTCTGTTTTCTCAGTGGTTTATGTAAAGGTAAGCATGTGGATGTTAACAACCACAACCACCATTTTGTTTATTGGTTGATTTGTTGGTTCTTAATTTGAAATTATTAAATAGCTTTTCCTTGACTGTGGCAGGTTGCTATCGCCCTCCATCTGCACCAGCTTGTACTCTCGAGGCTCTAAGCATTGCCCTAGCGCCTTTCACTAGGTCAGAGTTTTCACTAGGTCAGAGTCCTTCTAGGTAACCTTAATTGGGACATGTTTAAGCCACCTGCCATTGTAAATAAGAAACTGTTCTTAATGACTTGCCTGGATAAATAAAGAATTGATTTACTTGGCTCATGTGGGCAGCACAGAGGCTCACAACAAGAAGGTCCTGGGTTCAGTGTTTGCGTGGGTTTACTCTAAATTGGCCTATAACTTAGATGACCACTGATGCCGATAGTGACGTTAAAGAAACCAAATAAACTTGACTCATGTTTTGTCTAGCATAGGTTATAGTGCAGGGTTTGCGGCTACAAAGTGGGCATGTGATTTAACTGACCAATTAAGCTGATATCTCAGTACTGTATGATGTAATATGTTTCAAGAGATATAATCAAACAATCCTTTTTAGGAGTTAACCATTTATTAATTCAATGAATGATGATGAGCGCTCAGGTATGTACTCTGTATGTGTCTCAAAGCAATGATCCATAGCCTCATATTCAGTCCATCTAATGATAAAAGAAGAAAAAAAAATACCCTGTTAGATCTAAACTGGCCTGAGGCTTTTCAGAGATATTGCTATAGCTGTAATTCCCGGGGATTGTAGGAGGTCACTGTTCACCCGAAAGCATGCGCTACATCTTTAGATTCAATAAAGACTGTTCTGAAAAATAGATTTTTCTCACTGGTTTGGCATTTCTTTCCATGCTCTTAAAAACAGCCCAATAAAGAAGAAAGTCACTGAGTGCATGACTAATGAATTGTTGAAGGGTGTGAGAAAGTGTGATCGTAACTTTACGCAATATGTGGCTTTGTCGGTATTTTGACAGTTTGCGTGTTAAAGGGAGTCTAACCTCTTTGAGCAGACAGCTTCAGACCTTTCATGCTTTTCTTGCTTGCTACCAGCTGTATTTTCTAGCTGTAATTCGAGAGGTAATCAACAGCAGACTTAGAGCAGACTTTGATAAGAGAGTTCCACTGTTTTGGAGTTCACACCGTCTGTTAGCAGCTGTGCACAAAGCTATCCGACATATTTGGCAACAATCCCCACTCACAGGACAAGGATAGGAAGGACGGCTCCAAAGAGAAATCCTCTTGATGGCTGAAGGACAAAATGTGTTTTTTTTTGGACTGATTTGCTAAAAAAAAAAAATAGCTTTTCCTCATAACCACAAAACAGCCCAAATCAAGCTTAGACTGGATGCAGCACTATATGCTAAATGTATAAACACTAAATCAATGTAGTCACCTATTTAAAGTCCTTCAAGTCTTACATTTACCTTTAGTGTTTTAGCAGAGCTTCTTATCTCGAGTGACTAACAACTTATATCATTTTACTATTTTGCTCAAGTTCCCAACAGTGGCAGTCTGGCACAGGGGGATTTGAACTGCATTTGAGGATTGCATCGATCAGAGATTTGGGGATCAGCAGCCAAATCTCCAGCATGTGCCATGATTTATATTTACAGCCAAATTTAGTTTAATGCTTCCTTAGAGGTTAAAGCGTGTGATTTTACATGCACTTCAGTAAGAAATAACTGCAGGAACTCAGATGTTGTCAGTAATATGATCAGGTTTTCATGCACTTGGATAACTTGATCATGGGAAACATCTGGGTTTATGTGGATCGGGCAAATAGTCAACTTTGCAACCAGCCAATAATCTCACAGAAGGATTTCACGAAAACTATATAAGTGTAATTGTAAAGTTTCTTATTTGCTGGAGCAACTACTAATGCGTTCTCCCCAAAAGGATTTTAGTGCTGCTTTAATTGAGATTACCCTATCCCACAAATTAAGGCACAGGAGGGGTATTGCACAAAACCAAGATAAGGGATCAAACAGGGATATGTTGGTAATCCTGACTGAGCTTAACCTCTCAAATCAAGTCGGTTGCATGAAAGCAGGTCAAATTTAACCTGGTCAAGTAACTATGGTGATTTATTATAGGGGGTCAGGCTAAGATTAATCCTAGTAATTCACCTGTATTTCTAAATATGTTGCTATATTGTAATGGTCCTACATTGAAATATTACATATATGGTCAGTTTTAATTTCATTTAAGTCGTTGACTGTTCGCAAGTCTTTTTACATTGATACAACTGGTATTACAAATAAAAGTCGTTTTTGCATCTCATTTGCTTTATAGAACAGCTTTGACTTGCCGTTTGCTTTTCTGATGTTCTTGTTTAATAAAAAAGGCCAAATGCTTCTTTTTTTATTGCGTTGTGTTCAGTTTGGAATATACCCCCATTTTTGGGAGCAGTGTACTATTGCCCAGTGCAATATTGCTATGCTAATGAAGACTGCTTGTCAAATTGCCCTCAGAGGTTTCATGGATGTATTTTATAGCAGTAATTGTAATTGTAATCCATGGCTGATGAGGTTGCAAAGGTGTTTCCAATGAAGTCTGTGACAGGAGGACAGTAGTATGTATAGGTCCAGCTCGCATTTAACTGTTTCCCCTTCATAATGACATGGCCTTTTTTGGAGGATGTTCTGGATGAGAAAGCCCTAATCCTCAGATAAGCTATTAAGCGTGAAAATGTCTTTCAGAACGGGTCGGATGGCCTTTGGAGACAACTATCTTATTGAGAGATACAGATTCTCAGGTGATGGATTGAGATATTTATGTAGTCTGCTGGGTACAAAAATACAGCACCCGACATTGCAAAGCCATGCTCTCTGTACTACGAATGGTCTGTGTTACACTGAGATTCTTTGCAAGTGGGAGCTTCCTGGATTCTGTTGGGATGCAGAGAAACTCAATAAAGGAACTATTTGCCCCACTATAAAATGGGTTTCTCTTTTACTGAAGTCATTCATACACATATTCATCACCTTTCCTGGCCAGAAGACTACATCAGTAAGCTGGTAACATCAGTTTCAATTTCCAGTGACACAGTCTCCATAGTTGCAGAAGTGCAATCCGGTGTGCATGTGTAGGTCAGACAGTATATCTATTTAATTGCATTCCATGTGTAGTACTATTGCAATGTGTACTTTCTACGACGCAGTTTATTTCTGTGGCTGTCCCAGAGTCTGACTGTCCCTCCCTGGATGCCCTTCATCACTAGCCTCACTTTATTTGAATGGAGTACCAGCTCCTTAGCCAAACTTTATGAAAGATAAATCGATAAACTAGACGGATAACGTTACATGGGGAAATTAAATTAAATGGAACATTGTGGATATTTGTTTGCATTTAATTATGCTCTGCATGTACAACTGTTGTTTAGTGGACTTGGAAGGTAACTAATAGTTATTGCCTTAGTGTTGCTTTTTCTTCTTAGGATGCGTTTGACCTCTTCACGACTTCGAGGTCTATTTGAGAAAGGTGTTGAACGCACACTTATCCCAGCTATGTACACCTTGCTTTACATAGCCATGCCTTTTCATCCTGGCTCGGAAAACACGCAAACAATTAAGTCAAAATGCGCCAAACAGACTTGGTCATGCCGTGCTTGCTCAGTTGTGTGGAATTTAGACTTAACGAACCCAAGTCAGGTTACGTTGGAGCGCAATTGCAGTTTTGTTGAAACTGAAACGGGAGAAATCCAATTGCTGAACTGAATTCCTGCTTTCTTTGTCTTAATCTTATTTAAAGGCCTTAATTCAATCGGAGAAATCGGAGTATGCTGTTTTCGTGCCCACTTGAATATCGAATAACTGTCGAAATTCTGTTATGATCAGATTGTTAAAAGAATGTATGGTTTATATTATTACCAGAGACAGGTGCATATCAAACAAGCAGACAGTATGACTTGACACATTTTGCTGCCTGTGTAATGAGACCTTGGCAGATTGCTTCTGTGGCAATAAAATGGCTCTTACAATTCATGGTGATGTTATTATGCTAGCTGATACCCAATAGCGTTAGTTCATAGGGCACATTTGAGCAGCCAAACAATGCCTAGCAAAAATTCTTTACTTCTTCGAGTGCCCTTCTGTTGTAATGTTCAATAAGGGACTGGCAAACACGCCCAGATCTGATTTCATTAATTAAGTCTTTTCCTTGGAAAGCATGCCACAAACCTTGTTGTTCTCTGTCTTGTGCCTAGTGTCATTGGACATATCTCACGAGTCGGTGGTTCTCGCCAGTCATTTGAGCAGAGGCGCCTTGAAAATCCTAGCCAGACTCAGCGGAATTCTCAAATAGCCGTGAACGGTCAGCTCTGATAGCAGCCTTCTGCTTGGCAGTCCCAGAAGAAGGTGTTTGTTGAACTTGTGCAGTAGAATGTAAAGAGTTGAATGAAGGTAGATTACATATTCACACAGAGGCATTGAGAGGAAACTGGGCCTTCCAGCCGCTGCCGGCAACACACCGATGTGACAAAGGCTCCGTTCACAGGTGCAAGGACACCTTTCTTCTGGGGTATATTTTATCGCTCCTTCCATCTCACGGTGTCTTTTAACATGCTCCTTCATTCTCTTTTGTGGCCTAGCTCGTATCGCTCCCACCTTGGCGAGTTTTTACGTGTACAATTGCGTTATCAGCAATGCACATCTCTTATCAGCTCCCTTTTATGTTCGAACCTTTTCTACCTTTTCCCCCCGCTCTGTCGGAAAAACTTTTATTCCTTTTCCAGGTCACACAATAAAGCTGGCATCACAGCTCAAGTCCATATTTTCACAGTTCAGTAATGTTAACTTGCTGACCCTGAGGTGTTTGCTGACAGTACAGGGGTCATAAAAAAAGTAGGAATGGCTCGTTTCTCTGCCAGTCGTCCAGTAAAGGGCTAATGTGTAACTAGGCTTTGTTGGTTGAGACTTAAAGTCAAGGGAGTGAATGGAGACTGTAATTGTATCAATGATTCCAGTGGCATGTCAGCAATGGTAATCAAAGCCATCGTGGCTCGGTGGGTAGCACCGCTGCCTCACAGAAAAAAGGTCCCGGGTTCAATCCCAGGGTGGAGCGGTCTGGGTCCTTTATGTATGGAGTCTGCATGTCCTACCCGTCTGTGTGGGTTTACTCCGGGTACTCCAGTTTCCCCCTACAGTACAAAGACATGCCTGTCTCAAAAGTGGTGTGTGTGTGTGTGTGTGTGTGTGTGTGTGCGCGTGCGCCTCACAATGGATTGGTGGTTCCGGCCCTTGTCCATGTGTGGATTAAATGGAGGATAATGTACAGATGGAACTTTAAAGTTTGAAGTTGATGTCACACATTTTTATGAGATTACTGGCTGGTTACAAAGTAGAAATCCCAGTATTACAGATATTATAATACAGATTATTAGTATATGTTAGGTTAATTAGTTTAGATTATAGATTATTAATATATATTATTATAGAGTCTTGTAAAACCAGAGGTTATTTGTAGCCTGATTACTGCATGTGTATTTATTGATTTGATTACTGACGAGCTGATCTTCTGCAGTTGCCTTATCACTGTTCGTGAATGCACTCAATGTGTAGTGGCAAAGGGACCAGACAGAGGATGTCAAAAAGGGTTGCTATCACACTTGATGTAGCGAAAGAACACCTGTGGCACGTTATATATCAATTCTATTAATGGGATTATTTAAACGCCATTTGAAAGGCTGAAATAGGCAAACCAAACAGAATTGTGCACCCCGTTAGTTGAAAGTGAGGCACAGGAACTACTCTAATGGCAGTAGTATAACCTATAACTTACTATTCATGCATCATATTCAACCAGTGTTTGTATTACATTTATATTAATGTCATTTAGCAGATGCCCTTTTCCAGTGATATGTACAGGTAATAATGTCTTTAAATTCAAAGCAACTGTAGCTTAAGGGTCTAAAGTGGCAGAGGTGGGATCTGAACCCTGGGACTATGCATTCCATAGTCCAGTATCTAGGCCACTAAAGATCACAGTATTGTTGGTTTATAAACTGCTCACAAAAATTAGGGGTCATTTAATTATGGCAGATTTCATTTTGAAGTATCCCCAAATTTTTTGGAGCAGTTTTATTAAAACACAGTCATAAGGACCTTTCTCGGTGTGATTCCTGCCAGACTGCAATTTCCACCAATGTCTCACTTAGATGGCACACTTTGACTAAAAATCAGTCTGACAACATGATCAGTTTAGTCTAGAAGTCATCTGGTTTATCAGTTCCCCTTTTTGCACTTGACTAGTGGTTGATCCTTGGTGTGAATGCTGACAGGTTGAGGGAAGTGTGTGTAAGTGCTAAGATAACAATGTTTAGAAAGGGGGGGGTGGTTCTGTTGGGCATCATCAAAGTAAGGTTATGTTGTGCTGTCTTTTATATTGATGTTTTATGGACCTGTGTGGTCGATAACACTGGATATTTTAAGGTATCCCCTAATTTTTGTGAGCAGTAACGTATAACGGGGCATTTTAGGCCGTCAATTGCATCACTCTTGTGTGTCAAGCTCCTGTGCATAAGCAACAATAAAACACAGCACTTCGGCCCTGTCCACACATAGACAAGGTCATATGTATACGTTAAAGTATTTTTTTATGGTGTCCACACAAATACTCCAAATACAAATCCTTTTTTTTTTTTTTTTTACTGAGATTTCAAAATGCCAGCTATGCGTTTTTCGTGCCATACACATCTTTTCTGAAATGATGACGTCGTAGTTCCACCTCTCTCGGTAACCCACATGCTCTTCACTCTGTGAACAACAACAAACATTGCCCCGTAATGTGCTGCGTTCGTACTACAGCAAATATTAGCTTTTTATGGCATCTATAACAAAACCAGTGTTTTGCCAACCGTTTTTGGTGTTTACACCACCAATGGGTCTCAGTTGTACTGACTGAAACGGTGTGGATGCACATTTTTTCGAATACGTTCCCGTTTTTACGGAAATACCTTATTCGTTGTCTTGCGGAAAGATCCTCAAAACCATGGTTCAGTGCAGGTAAGAATAAAGAAGTAAATTCAGCTTGTTTGTATTTGCTTGTTGTTGTTTTTTTCAGACAGCTTTTTTGGTATCTCCGATTGCAAACTTGTGCCACCTAGGGGTGTAACGATGCAGCTTAGAGTGTGACGATGTCACACATAACAACAAACGTAATCGTACGTCCTGATACCATAACAATTGACTGCTTCTAATGTCGTTTTTTTATAAAGGAAAAATACACATTATGTTGAATTGTTTTCTACAGAAATAAAAGAAATGCTTTACTGGGTGATTTAATATATGGTGAAGATTGTAATTGCAGGATATAAAACTAATTCAGGAAAATGTGCATTAAAAAAAGACAAAAATCTTGAACTCAGTTTCAAATAAATTGTGAGCACAATGTATTGTTGCACACTAAATACTGCACTAGTATTAGTGGTTTAAGATTGAACTCTTTTGAGGACCATGAGACATATTTGTCCCATACTTTTACATGGACGTAAATGTGATAGAAACAACCTAAGGTCCTGAAAGAGTTTAGGAAATAAACACAATAAACACTTTTTGTGCAACACTTTCAGGGCCGTCAGATGTTAGAACTGCATTTGGTCTTCATTTAAAAGTATGGGGCAAATATGAAGCTTGGTCCTCAAAGGGTTAACCAAGGATAATAAAGAAAGAATAAATGACAAAAATGTCTAGAACAAGAACCAAAATGTCTCAAGACCCAGAACGATCCCGAGTGCCACAGCCCTAGGCCAGAAAAAGCGACTATGGGGCCAAATCACTCCTGCCTGATGAAGGTTAAAGATCCTAGGGTCTTTCTTATGACTGCAGGGTTCTCAGCTCTACCCATGTGACTCTGCATCTGTCTACTTAGGTTGCCGTTTTATAGATCGGTTCCCCCACCCCTTTCGCTCTCTCTCTCTGCTTGCAGTCTCATGGCATGCACTCAGTCTGTAATTAAAAGCCTGGAGGAGGTAGAGCACTGTTTTAATAAAACTGCCATTCTCATAGATTTTTTCTGCCCCCATGCTGACCTCAGTATTTAAGATGTAAAAGGTTCTTTCTGATCACCACACACGTAAATGATCAGGGCTAAACATAGTATAGGAATAAATTAGAAAAACTTTATAGCCCAATTTTTTCTTTATTATACGTGTTTTACTGCCACTGTTCACACATTTGCGGAGGATCACAGCGATTGTTCAGAAAAACATTGCACTTACCAAATTCTTTTTTAAACAGACAGTGGTAGCCTAGCGGTTAAGGTACTGGACTTTGGACCTGATGGTCCTGGGTTCAAATCCCACCTCTGCCAAGCTACCACAGTTGGGTCCTTAAGCAAGTCCCTTAATTCACCATTGCTTGAATTGTAAGACTGTATGAGTTGTAAGTCGCTCTGGATACTCATCAAAGTGCTTTTTGATGAGTTTTTGTAGTTGCCTAGTAGCAAAGTATCTTTTCACCTCCCAAAACACACTAGTAGGACTAGTTATAGTAGCCTGATCTTCAGAATACAGTTAAATAAAAGTGTTATATGTACCATCTTTAATGGCTCATTGCTTAAATACAAAAACATCAAAGGCAAGCATATGTTGTTTCTTTGACACTGGTATGCTAGTCGACCAGTTTTTCCAGCAAGATCACGATTTGAATTATTTTATTTGAATCATCGAAACATGACCTGACCAGCATTAACTAGCTGGCATAAATGAACGTGTACCAATATGAATCACCTGTTACCGTTTTCTCAACATTTTTTGGAAACTTTGACCTACTTATTGAACAACAAAAGCAGAAACAGTGCCAAATAAAGAAAACTGAGTATGGTATAATTTTAGCCTGGTACAATTAGCCATTTTAGTCAATTAACTAACAGGGATCCATATTCATTGCATAATGTTATTTCTAATGTTTCTAATCAACAAAGCATAACTATTTAGATTGCATGTTGATGTTGGGGGGAGATTTTGGAATTAGAAACAATATAATTAGGGTGTATGAAATGCCGTGATGGTGTAGCCAATATGCTAGGCATTATTGTTCATTCAAATGGGTGTAATTAAACAAATGCAAACTTGACTTGCAGGACAAGGCACCGTGGCAAAACTATGCTTATGTTTATGTATTATTCTGTTAATTTTCTGTTTCTTCTAATAACACTGGTCAACAAATTTTCAAAAGTTGTTTGTTTCTGAAATGAAATGAGTCATTCCCTAATGATTTTTAT
>JAVSBV010042476.1:0-11208 GCA_033117975.1 Parotocinclus spilosoma
CAAAATATCCTACACATTGTGTAGCTACAACAGCTATTTACTGTAAATCATCATATTTGATCATTTATAACATTCCTTTATTGTTAGAATTATTATTTTTTTATATTTTTTTATACAACAGTGAAAATCTGCAATATATTTTTTTCATTAATATTTTTTGAAAACCCGCGAAGTGTGAACCGCAAAGTGGCGAGGGAACACTGTATATACTCAGGTAATCCCCTTTACAATGGGGGTATGTTCCCTCAATAATAAATTCAACTTGCAAAGGATTTGTTGGAACGGATCCCCATCGTAAATTGGGATTACCTGAGTATATACATATATATATATATATTTAGATTGAGGATTTTAATATATACTGTTTATAACATATCACAGACATTAAAAGCGTTTAAACACAGCAGAACGTTACCTGGACAGGAGGAAAATTGGCGACAAAGCTGCTGGGAGGCTGTGCCAGTGGGTTTGTAACCATGGGCATGACAGTAGGAGCAGCAGGGGGCATCATGGGTTGCTGGTGAGTCAAAACAGCGGGTATGGTCACAGCCATCGCAGGCAAGTTCGGCACTGGAGGGGAGGGAAACTGACTCAGGATGTCGGGATTCATTGCTGGAAGGCCACTCTGTAACAACAGAGCAATACAGCTATAAATTCTAGGAACTAATGATACACCATTAATTAAAAGCATTATTTAAAACAAAATGGCACAGCACAGGCTTAAAAACATGCATACAGAGTTAAAGGCACAACACTAATAGCCGCAAAAATGAGGCTAGCAAAAGGTTTCATCAAATGTACACTATTTAGACAAAAGTTTGTGGACAGCCAAAGATTTCAGCCAAAACATGGGCTTCAGTTATATGAAATAATCTTATGCATTCTGTTTTATTGTTTTGGGTGTCCACTTGTTTTTAGAAAGACTATATATATAGTCTTTCTAAAAACAGGTGGGTAATATAGTCTTTCTAAAAACAGGTGGGTGGGTGGGTGGGTGGGTAGGTAGGTAGGTAGGTAGGTAGGTAGGTAGATAGATAGCTAGATAGATAGCTAGATAGATAGATAGATAGATCTATAGACAATTCCTTTGACTTCATTCTTGGTGTTTGCACTCTTACATACAGTCAACTGTGGGACCTTACCACAGGTGGACTCCATTTAAGCTGTAGAAACATCTCAAGGATGATCAGTGCTCAATTTTGAGCTTCATGGCGAAGGCTGTGAATACTTACGTAAATGTGATTTCTTAGTTTTTTATTGTTAATAAATTTTCAGAACTCTCAAAAAAAACTTTATGGGGAATATATAAAATATATAAAATATATAAAAATGAATCTGAAAAGCATCCCCTAAGAGCTGCTGGACAATCTGATCCAGCACGTAACATCACTATCAGTGTGTTTTGATATTCTTGGGTGTCCGCACACCCCACTGAACAGTCAATATGGGGGTACCTTCGATCAGTTTGACCTGCATCTGTTCCCCCCCATAAATATATCTCTTCCTACTCAATCACCATAACAGAGTATGCATAATCAAACAACTTTCTTTGACTTCTCATTTACTTTTCTGATGATCTAGCGTAATGAAATAAAATCAAATGGTTTTAATGCAATTGCTTCATATTCATTTTGAAATATCAAACTGCATTCACTTGGATACATATTAACATATATAAATACACAGAGATACAACCCCTACCTGCGCTACTCCGATTAAGGCCAGTACAGTGTACAGCTCCTCCTTGGTTAGCTTTCCAGGGGTTGTGCGATTGGCTGAGGCCCAGATCTGACCCAGAGCCTCTCGGGGCAGTCCTGACGACATTAGGATGGGGTAGAGTTTGGCGGTGTCGATCCCTGCTGGAGTCATGGTCAATTCCAGAACTTTCTTGAACATGTCTAAGCAAAGCACACACAAATAAATATATAAATAAATAAATCTTAACAGGTTTTCTTAATTCATTTGTCCCAAATTAGGTGGAAATTAGCAAACCTGGTATGAGCGCATCATTGTACAGCCAAGCTGGCATTAAGGACTGCATTTCTTGTTGAGGATAAACACCAACACCTGCGTGTGGTAAGACACACAGACAGCAGTAAGATATCTTGAGATATTGGTTTGCATGCCTCCTGCTGTGCGGACAGCCCAGCACAGATGCTCTACCTGAAGCAATGAGTCATTACACTCCATACGGCTTGAGCAATGCGGTCTCTCGAACAAAGCCGTCTTTAAACGAACCTTTAATATAGTTAGTGCTGTGGAAAATAAAACAAAATGAAGTTGCATTTGCAATCCCGTTGATGCAGTAAGCAGCTGCAAGGATCTGGTGTGAGTCAATGCCCACACCTGCACCTCGTTTAAACAAGAGATCAAGCTTTGTTCTAGTACCAGGCAATATTGGGGAGGTAACACAGTAACACATTACTATGTAAAATCATATTAATATAACTGTGTTACAGTCGAAACCGGTTAACGGGACCACATCAGGACGCGATCGTTTTAGTCCTAATAACCGGCTGGTCCTATTAAACGAACATGGCCTATGTTACAAGACGGGACGTGCTATGTAACATATTAAATGTTTATCAAACCTTTATTGTATGATTTACACGTATAGCGAACGTACAAACAAGAACTACGAACTTTGTTCATTGAAATTTGGAACAAAGTTTTTCGAAACAATCTACAACACAATGTGTAGGTACTCAGCATGCAAAGCATAATACTGTAAAAAACAAGTTCTTACTAAATTCCAGCCAACGTTTGAAAAACGTATCCAGTGTGATCTGACGCGTTCTCTTGACGGACTGCACTTGAACAGAATCAAGAAAGTGGTGGGCGTGTTCACCTCCCGCTGGTTTTGCTCTTGTTAACACAATTTTTCGGATTTCCTGACCTTTTATAAAGGATAAATTCTCCTGGGGAGAACAGGAATACTGCCATAAATCGCTGCTCCGCTTCGCATCCGCTAGGTGGCGACTTGTGGCTTCTTTTTCTCATTCGCTCTTACGTTCTTTGGTCCAATTAAGTAAATAACATTACACGTTTATAATAGGATTTGTTTCGGTTCTTTAAAATTTGGTCCGAATAAGCGGCTGGTCCCATTAACCAGGGGTCCAATTAACCGGATTCGACTGTAATTACAGAAGCATTACTTATTAGCCGTTCAGTGCTTTTTCAATTCATTAGCGTACCTGATGGGAGAAGCTAAACTTTCTGAAGCTTTGAATCATTTCAACCAAGCTGATTTGAAAAATTAGGGAACTTTTCAGCTACCTTGGGAAAACGTACAAATTTGAAGGACGATTAATTGTTATACTTCCTAGTTGGAAAAGATTGATATGGGATTTGGGAATAATGTAGAAGCAAAGTAATTAGTAATAATGTATTACTTGTTTATGTAACTTCCCCAATACTGGCCACGGGTAGTGAAGAAAATTGAGGTTAAATCAGATAGTACAGATATTACACTGTTCACAAAAATTAGGACTTATTTCAAAATGAACATGAAGTTCATTAATAAGATAAAAAGAAGCATTTGATCTTTGGATCATACAAGAACACCAGGAAAGCAAACAAGGCAAAGAAAGAATATGTTCTATAATGCAAATGCGATTCAAAAACATTTTATTTGATTAGCGAAAATGCACTATATAAAAGGCTGAAAGTGCTAGAGTATCTAAACGCTCCCTGATCTTGAACATGCACATCCTGCAATTTCCCAGCACCTACGACACCTCTGCAACACAAATGCTTCTTTTTTAATTGCCTCATATTCATTTTGAAATAACCCCTCATTTATGTGAGTAGTATAGTTTAATTGGAATACAGAACGATTAGTGATATCTCTCAGAAATTCAGTACCGGCAAAAGAGAAAAGAGACAGACAGCATGAATGACATCGACAAGGCAAAAGTAAGCAGTTAAAACTCTGGCAGATCACCAGGGACCCGTCACCAGTGCGGCTGTCAGGCTTCTCAAACAGGCTCAGGGGAGGCATGAGAAATATTTCCTCCACTGGCAAAGGAAAAGTGATATTCAACTCTGAGTGTATGACACCTCAAGATCAAGAGCTGAAGAGGCATTTACTGAAGCTGAGGATTTGGCACAAAAACTGTATTTTCAGAAAATACCCGATAGTGACTAGTGAGTATACTGGTTTTGTAGCATGCAGCACCAAGAATCAGTCACCTGATAGCACATCATCTTTAAACGTTATTCCTTCAGACCTGCATCACTTAAAGCCAGATGAAATTCCTTCCAGTTTGGTTAGTAGAACAATTAAACAAGCGTTAAGAAGGATCAAATCCTATTCATGCACTGTTCGATCTGAACAACAGGATTTGCGATTGAAAGCGCGAAAGATAAACGAACTGGCAGTGCAGCCGCGCATCTGATGCGGTAAAGTTTGAGGCAGATTGAGGTGAATGCCGGCTTCTCTCACCACTGGCAGTGGACGTCTGGTGGGATTCTGTAGTTGTGGGAGCTGGGGAAGTGGATGAAGGTTTAGGTGTCACCTCTACAGTAAAGGCAGCACTGAGCTCATCAGAACAGTGGGTCCAATCACAAGCTCGGGAGCTGCTATTAAACTGGACCGAGACTTGAGGTCTGGGAGCAAGTTCACACATGGTCTGTTTTGGCCTGAAGTTCACCTGAGCCTTCTTATCGGATGAAAAATCGCATGAGGAGAAAAGCTTCTCCTCCAGAGATGGGCCTGCAGAGCAAGGAACCGCTTGAGTTACAGTGGGCATCTTGTGCAGTCTGTCAAACGCTGATTATTAATTAGAACCAACATACAGGGGGTTAAATCAGAGTTTACCAAAACTTAAGTAAGCTTTAAAGAATATTTAGGCCTGACCTCCAGTAACTAAACCTTTAGTCCTAACCTAAATTAACCTTAATTAACCTAAAACATTCTGCCTTAACCAGCTGAATAACTTGGGTTTAAAGGACTGGTGCTTACCTTGGCCTACACTAAACACAAGACAATATTACATATCAGAACGTTCTTTATGAGCATGGTTTTTATTTTTATTTTTCAGTAAACAGAGTGCGCAGGTGTAAGCTTGCCCTGGATTTGATGCCAAGCTATCACAGGGCTGTAGCTATTGGCTGACTTCTCCTCCCCTGTCTGCTTGTGAGGTAATAATTTGCTTTGAGACAGGATCTTAGAAATGTACGACTGATAAATGTATATGATGACAAATTTGCCTCACAATTACAGTGTTAGGGGGCGGGGAATTTGGACAATGAAAAATAAGAAAGGCTCAATAATTAATTGCTAAAAAGGTGGTTGCCAGAAAACCGCTTTGCCCACCAGGCCGTGTGCTGTATGGTGCGATATATGAAGTATATTAAAACACATTAAAATGAGTAAAATAATCCACTAAGATTAAGGAAGTGTGAATAATGTATAAAAACTACCTGCAATTTTATGTAACTGAAAATACTTTAAGCAGAAGAGGTCATTGTGAATTAGAGTTCATATGCAGTACAGGCTAACGCAAAAAGCACACAGTGGGCCCGCTCATCCTTAAAATAGGTCTTTGTTGTTTTTCCAAGTGAGGCCTTAGACTTGTCAATGGTGTCAGTCTTGGTCCAAGCTTAGCGGAAAGAAATCCGAGCCGGCCCATTTATTATTTAATCTGTTACCAGTTATCAAGTTTTATGTGAAACTGTCATTGGTGTTTTATCACTGGTGTTACAGTTCTTGCCCATGACTCCAATGGCAATCCTGTACTGACCTTTTACTGTGTGAAAGCCTGAGGCCACCATTAGACTTGTTGTTTTAGCACTGATCATAAATAACATACTGTTAAAAATTAGACCCAAATGTTACAAACTTGGATTTGTATATCTATAATCCTTTTTTGCACTGATCTTTGCAACCTTTAGCATTATATTAAGCTTTTCACCCTGTTCCTCTTCTGAAAAAGTGGTTTCTTGGCAGCTACCCTTTAAAAAAAACAAGGGTCGACGAGAGATCCCGATGAAGCTGCTATTGCTCAAGTGTAAGGGGAGCTCAGGCTAAATATACAGCTCACAAAAACTAATGAAATATCTCCTCATTTTCTTTCATCTTTTTGTTCGTAAATGTGTTTAATATATGTGTGTTTATTTCCTGTATTGTAGTTAAGGCCAGACTTTTTTTATTGCTTGTTTCACAAATCCGCCGACGATCATATTTGAAGAATACAAAAAAATATGTATATCTCGGATCCGCCACAGGACCAAAGGTTGAAGTATATTTTAGCTTTTTCCACCCTCCGGTGGAGAGCCAACGGTTTTCTTCAGTTCATTTTATTTTTTTCCAGATTCACTTTAATTTAATTGTAGGTGAAATAAATTTTATTTTTAAATAAAAATGTATTTTTATTTCTTCCTCCTTTCATGTATTGATTCCACATAGTCCTCGAGAAATTGAAAAGTGCTGAAAAATAAAGATTTATTTTGATTTTTTTTCCTCCCTCCTCAGTAGATTCCTAAGTACAGACATCCGAGAAACAAGCAATTAATTAAAGTCTGCCCTAAGATACTTAGAAACAAAGATTCATCCAAGGTAATTATATCATAGTTAAAACACCAAATCAAATGGTGGCCTAATACTTAAACACCCTGGTATTTCAAATTGATGTAACAAAGAACAAATCAGAAAAAATGTATACATTTCGGTTCACATTACAGAGGTTGTACAGGCATCTCCGAGGCATTTTGTGCAATAAGCCCCCTTATTCTGAGAACAACCCTGGCATCATGAGTTAAAATGTCTGCATGTTATATCCATTCCGGAGGTAAGTGCTTTAATTTTCTCATTAAAAATGAATAATAAGCAAGATGCAAATTCTTAAAGGTTTCCTGCTGCTGTGACTACAGACGGCATGTTTAGCTCCAGCAGGAGACAAAGCTCACAAAAAAGCGAAGCAAAATTCCAGCGCCTATACCTGCGTCTGCTGACAGAGCACCACCAGTGACTACTTTCACTTGCTGCGCTCTACAAAATCCAGAGTTCTGAGCAGCAACGAATCACGAGTCAACGAATGAATAAGCATGAGCGATGAATGAAAAGAAAACCAGAATGAAAGGAGTTACCTTGGAATGCAGATTGGGAGCTGGAGATGACAGAAGAATGGTGGGGGGAAGTGGAGGGAGGCAGTGTGTGTGCATGGGAAGAGGGGACAGGGCTAGGAGAGGGCCGCTGCCCACCGGCTGCCTCTACAGGTGCCCTATTGACATTTGAAGAGGATGGCAGAGGGAGGGAGGAACAAGGAAAGGAGGCATCAACAGGCCCCTGTATAAAGTCACTAAACTCATCATCGCCGTCTGTGAAAGCAGTGGAAAGGGTGTGAGGTGGAACAGAGACGTGAGATGGCGAAGAGTCTGTGAAAATGAAACACAAAACAATGACAAAAGCACAAAACACATCATGAGTTTTGGATGAACCAGAGCGTGATGCGGGGAGAGTAAGGGTAATTTGCTACACGGATCTGCTAGCAAGAGCTACTGAATATATGGGTATGGGGTGCTGTGTATCACTTCTTTCACACTGATTTGGGCATGTTCCAAACTGGCCAATGGAGTTATCCGCTTTCTGTTGTTGTCCTCTAAAGCGGTGATGTTAAACGCTGACTTAAAGGATGTCCAAATTCAAAATCGCAAAGGGGCAACCACAGAAAACACCCAGGTTCTGAGTCTAAAAGAGTTTTTCCTTTCCACTCTCTTGCTCTTGGTCTGTTACTTTTGGAGCTGCGTTGAGGCAATGTTCATTAAAGAAATATGGAAATAAATTTGAAATGAATTTTGCTCCAGCAGTGCCTCCTGGGCGGCCTAGGTGTCACAATGACACGATTGGCCATGTCTGAGAAAAGTGAGACTAGAGGAGGAGGAGGAGGATCATATTTTGGTACCGATTGATCATGCTTTTCCAGTCAAAGATTCTGTCTGCATTTTAAAAAATGTGCTTCAGATCCCCCTCCTCTCCCACAACCCTGATCATAATAAGTACGGATAAAAACCCCACAAGCAATAGAACACCAATGGTGAGCATATTTAAAATAAAATCAACATAAACAAACCAAAAAGAAAAAAAAAAGCAACAAAAAGTAATCTGAAAGCCATTTCAAGGGTCACACAAATCCATCGTAAGTTGAGTGTAGTGTAAACCAAGGAGTTTAATATATACTGTATATATGATAGCAAAAAGATATTTGATCTATATGATACAAGATATACAACTTTATATTAACAGTTTTTGAAAATCATGGTTATTGCCATTGCCAGCTCTTCCTCAATTTATTTCCCAGCATTCATCAGTCCCGCCTTGTCACTCCCTATGCCATGCAGTTGCTCATGTAGCACAGGAGAGTGCGGGAACGTATAGTGCTTCGTAATACTTCATCATTAAATTAAAAATTCTACTATTTTTCTACTAAATGGGTATTCATCTTAATAAGACCATTCATAAAACTACCTGTGTTAACCTAAAGAAATCTACAAACAAAAATGTAAAGGTTGAGGTAAGACTGGACTTTTTTTTCCCCACTGGTACCGTAACTTACATTCTTACAAATTATTCACGTTTATCTAACATTATAACCCACACACTGCTTCAGCCTGATGCACATTAGCTTTGAATAACAGGAACAATCGTTTGTGGAAACGCAACACTGTACCCAAAGCCAGCGCTGTACCTGGCTTCTTCGACTGTGAAGACGGGGTGGGATGCATCTTGGCATCTCTGCTGAAACCATCCAAATTTCCTTTGATGGCTTCCAGCGCATCGTCACGACTCTTCTCCCCCATCTGCGCAGACAGAAGCCGTTTCACACAGAGCACTAAATACTAAATACGCTAAGGAATGAGAAGTTCAGAGGAATGAAAAGCTCACTTTGGGTTTGACGCTGCTCAGGAGACGAAGCTTCTGCTTCTGCTCCTCAAACTGCCTCCGTTTTCGGTCTTCCTCCAGCATCCGCTGCTGTTGCTCCAAACGTTTCCTGGAAACACACACGCCCAAGAATGAGAGCGCACCATTAGGAACCCCTTCAGTGTGTGAGGAGTCGAGGGGAAGTGACTCACTGGTGCTCTTCAGCCATCTGTTTCTGCAGATCAGCAGGGTACTGTGGTGCTGGAGCCCTCATGCTCATAAACTGCGGCTGACCCATGAACTGCATACCTGGTGCTTGCATCCCCATGGCCATTCCACCCTGCATGGAGAAGCGCAGGACAAAGCATCAAAATAAATTCAAACACTAAATATTGTTAGTTGTTAATAACTGATCATTAAAACCCTCCAATCAATGGCTGTTCATTTCAACAAGTGAAGTCTTAAGAATTATAATAAATCATAATAGTGAATATTAAATCTGAATATTGTGTCCGTTGATCGTTTTTGGAATAGAGATTGTTCTAACTTGGTTGATGTGTTTAGAGTCTGTTTTGCGTAAGTTACTCCTGTTTGTGTGGAGGACTTTCCAATATTTCTTTGTTCCAAGCTGTAAATGGTGGTCATAAGTGTATGTCCTATTGAAAGTAGTACTTGTATTGCCAAGACCAGTATTGTCTATCCAATCTATAACTATATAAACTGGTTCTCATTCAGTCTCTGTTTCATCTGGCTGATCTTCCATGTTGTTCCTAATACTTTTACTAAACATAATCCAGTCCTTACAGGTGCATACCTGTAATTGTTTTTTTAATAAATCAATGGCTCAAACGAAGTCAAAAATGCCGTATAGTCTATACATATAATGCTCCTTGGATTCTGAACTTCAAAAAAAATCTAAATTTATACAACATTTCTTCTTTTCCAGAATGATAAAAGAAAGAAAATATCTTTTTTAAAAATAGTTGAAAATAACATTTATTCTTGTTACGGCGATGTTAAGCAAACCTGCATAGGCATGGCACTAGCAGGTATCTGGGCTCCAAAATTCATTCCCATCATGCCTTGCATGTTAGGTTGTATGACTGGGACCATGGGGAATCCCTGCTGTTGCTGCTGTTGCATGGGCATCATTCCTGTTGGTTAAAAGACAACACAAAAGCATCAGCATACTGGAATATACGTCTACGTCTAATCCCTCCATCTACATACCTACATATGTTTAAAGCATTGGAAAAGCTTTCTTTCAATGTAAGCCCTTTACTACACTACATGCTACGAGATTATTTTCATTTTATTGCCATTCAATTATTTTAATGTTTGATTATGACATAAATGTTAGGTTTATTAAACTCACATCTGTTACTTCCGTTTCCAGTTCTAGATGTGATCCTAAACGTACTCTGGCTCTTAGAATCTCCACAACACCGCAGCATTGAGTCCTCTCATCTGTCTCAAATGTCCTTCATCATATTTAAACTTTGAACTTCAGTGTCACATGCCCAGTTGAACCTTTTGTCTAAGCTCTGTTTCATTGTTATCGACGCATGCCTGTGCTCTCTGGCCCAGACTCACTTCTTGCAGACATAACATTCACAGAAAGTGCTGTGTTCTGACTACCATTTTTCACTACATTTCCACTTGACTGCAAACCATTTGCCAGAATAACCAGTCTATAAATTATAAAATTAAACATGCCAACAACTTCCATATAGAAGCAACTATAACACAAGTTGAAATAGCTTGAACATAATATACACTCTTACCTTGTGGTGGTCCAAGTCCACCTCCAACAGGGTATATAAAACTACAAGGAGATACATACAAAAGCAATAAATTAGCTGGCAGCTTTAAGGCAACTGTTCCAAATGTTAGCAGTACTGGGTGAATCTTTTAGGACTTTTTCCTTTAACTACTTCCTTTTAAATAAGAGCAAAATATGAGGATATTTTAGCTACACATCATCAAAAACAGATTACCAGTGACTATGCTATGATTGTGTTTTGATGAGCAGTATTCTCTGCCAGGGTCTGAGGGTACTCAAGGGGTAGCGTGGCAGCACTTGTCTGTCTACTGTGATGGCAAAATTACTGACAGGCTGATATAAATGTCAATATATAGTTTGTTTCTAAACGAGGCAATGCTATTTTCTTGTTGGTTTTGATGTTGATGCTTTTTTAACATGCCTGCTACGTGTGTGTGCGCGCGCGAGAGAACGAGAGGGAGAGAGAGGGAGAGAACGAGAGAGAGAGAGAGAACGAGAGAGAGAGAGAGAGAGAGAACGAGAGAGAGAGAGAGAGAACGAGAGAGAGAACGAGAGAGAACGAGAG
>JAVSBV010042497.1:0-11208 GCA_033117975.1 Parotocinclus spilosoma
ATCTATGTTCTATTACGAATAAAATATTGACATTTGCCATCTCCACATCATTGCATTCAGTTTTTATTCACAATTTGCTTAGTGTCCCAACTTTTTGGGAATCCGCTTTGTACAAAAACAAACTCTGCCCATAACTTTAACAGTCTAGATATTAAGTCTCGAACATTGCAGGCAGTTTCCCTCTGTTTTTTTTTTTTTGTCTTTTCCAGCAGTTCTATTTTACTTTGTGGTCAGTACAAAAACAGTTTCTGTCCTTGTTCAGGCAAAGATGCACCCTTCTCACATTAAACATGCGTGAAGAAGTGCTTGCATCTCTACCGAGTTTCCCATGTTGGTAAATGATCAGTGCCATCCCTTCTCACATCAGGAGGCACACTGCAGCTTGACCTTTTACGGGGTGGTGTTGGAGTCACTTCTGAAGAGGACAGTGGTCTGCCACACTTGATTTTGGCCTTTCCTGCACTTGTGAGAGAATTGCCAACCGAAGCCTAAAACCTTCGTAGAGCCATGGGTTTCATCTGGGGCTGTAGCTTCTTCTGATCTCTTCTGTAGAGGTTCCAAGTATTGATGACTGCTACTGTAACAGCGTTTCACCAGATGTACAGGTATTATCTTCGGGATATAAAGCTGGAGTGCAGACAGCATATCAAGGAGAGCAATGGACTTGTTATATGTCTCAACAATGGCTGGTCTGGGAACCAAAACGTGAGTTTTGGATTTGCCATCCAAGCGTTTCACATTTCCAGCAGGTTCAATGCCAACAAAAGATGAAATCAGTGTCAGAAGTCCTTTGACCCTGTTCCATTTTTCATCTTTCATTTTGTAGTCTTTCATCCTGTTTATCCGGATCATGCCAGTTTAGTGGTTTCCACTCTCATTTAGGGTTTGCACCAGGGGAACTGATGTAAAATAGTTGTCTGCAAAGACCTTCCTACTGATTTTTCCCCCGCTGAAAGTGTTGATGTCATTTTCAGCACAATTTCTCCTGTAACACCAACTTCAGAGTTTTTTATGTTTTCATTTTCTGCACCTGCAAACATAAAAATCCACACGTACCACAATTTCATTAACTGCATTGCATTCTTTAGAAGGTATGTAGAGAAACTGTTCTCGCAGTTTTTGTAAGTATGACCTGGGCTTCCAGAGTTTATCATTCTTTGCATTGTCAGGCACATTAAGGTTGTCCTGAAAGTGAGTAAGTGTCAACAATTTGGGAAACATCACATCAGAGTTAAGTAAGTATGCATTGTTTAAACACAAAAAGTATGTATTATTATAAATTAGCAAACATATAAATGTTATTTTTATATGATCTTTTACATCAATGATCTTCCTGAAGACAGCAGCCATTTTCAGAAGGTCAAAAAAACAACCTTCCCCTGCCTGCAGTATAGTGATTATCCACTAGAGGGAAGAATACGCTTGTCAGATCATCATCAGTAGCCGGATTTTACGGAGAGTATTGATCATGCTGATAGCAAATATGATACAAAAGGTCTAATAGGGTTTTAATTAATACGGGACAGCAGCTCTCCTGTGACTCTGACCAGAATTAGGCAAGTTAAGAAAATTAATGAGTTCATAATAACAATATTATTAATAATAATGTGTAAATAATGTGTAAATTGTGTAATTTAATAATATAAATACTTATATAAGTATTTTATACATTATAATAATAGTTTTGTAAAACATAATAATAATAATAATAATAATAATAATAATAATAATAATAAAACTGTGTATTAAAACATAGTAATAATATTTTAAAATGTAATAATATATATACTTAAGTATTTAATACATTATAATAATAGTTTTGTAAAACATAATAATAATAATAATAATATTAATAATAATATTTTAAAACATTAAAATAAAAATGTGTATTAAAACATAATAATAATAATAATAGTATTTTAAAACATAATAACAATATTAATAATAATATAGGTGTTTTATGCATTATAATAATAGTTTAGTAGAACATAATAATAATAATAATAATAATAATAATAATAATAATAATAATAATAATAATAATAATAAAAATATAATAATAATTATTTAAAACAATAAAATAAAAAATGTGTATTAAAACATAATAATAATAATAATAATAATAATATTTTAAAACATAATATCAATATTAATACTGATATAAGTGTTTCATGCATTATAATAATAGTTTTGTAAAACTATTATTTTTTAAGGATGCTTTACAGAAGCAAAAATAAGGATTAATCATAAGAAAGACATTTTTAGAAAATAGGTAGCTGAATTAAAAAAAATGTAAGTGCGGAATAGTTACCAGATGAGATAAAAGAGACCGTTGTAACGTTGTTTCTTAGTTTGGGGGCCACAACACTGAAAGGTCTGCCCAAGCAAAGACCCGTCTAATCAGCATAATATTAACAATACAAATGAAGTTAAAAAAAAACTTCTGTAGAAAAACTAACAAACGTTGATGTGATCATCAGAGATTCATCTTTATTTAGAATACAAATGTATGATCATTCAACAAAGTTTAACAAACGCATACCAAAAGTCTTTTTAATCATACAGTAATATGTAGGGCTGTCGACTTTCACCGTCAATTGAAATAGGAGGCTGGAGGTCTCACAGTCAAATTTAGAAATAAAGGAATTTAGAAAAGCAGTGCGGGATGAGAGTGTGTTGTACGTTCAGACGTTCAAGTCGACAGCCCTGGGTTTGCTTGTTAAAGGTCAGCGTGTGCTAGAAACCATACAAACCATGCGAACACTGGCATGCAAAAATAGAGCAAAATATAGTGTAGCTCTTTTATTTATGCTGCATTATTTAAAGGGATTGTGTTATAATTTATGTACAACATGAAGATATTTTGTACCATTGAATGACAACAGTTGTGAAAACTAAACCTAATGCAGTTTTGTGGTGCTCTATAGAAAGCATGATAGTGGAGGCAACTGCTTACATCTACATGTATTTGTCACTTTAGAGGAAGTATCTTTTCAAATATGATTATAAATGCAAAGAACAAAAATATCATGCAGTATATATTTCTATACCAACAACTTTCAAGCAAGAAAAATAGTTTATTATTTATTGCAATGTCTAACTGACGAGTACATTTTCTCATGGTTGCATTGAAAATAATGTTTTAATGAATTATTTTAGATGTTCAATTTGAACTTAATTATGAAACACAGTCACAAGTGGCACCTGTAACCCTCACCAGAAAAAGCAGACACAACTTTCACATTCACCAGCAGGTCATACCATAAAGGTTGCCAGATTTGGCTTTGGGTTTGGGTGTCTTCACTTAGATGTGTCCACTCACATTTACCCTGCGTTCTATAAAATAAGTATTTCTATTAAAGCCTGAATAGAACTTGTCAATTGAAACTACATGGAACAAACATGCTGTCTTTTGTACAAAATGAAGTATTAATAATATACTATTAATATGGTATTGTGGAGAAGGCAAAGTGTTAAACATTAGGTGGACTGCAAAAGTATTGTGGAAGACTGACTGTCCACATTTTGGCATTCCATGTTTTTGTAACATTTGGCGCAACCCTTGTGGGCACAGACCCAGTCATCACCCTAAAAAGCCCTGAGTGCAAAAGGATAACACTTACAAACTTCCAGACTTTTAGTACCAGCAAACAAGCGTTCTAGTACCAGGAAACTCTACAGTTGGTCTTTCATTGTATAACTTCACCATCAGAAAGTCATACAGCTGGACTTTTATTACCCAGAGCCAGTAAAAGAGATAATACCATAAAGAGAACAGAGACTAAAAGGATAACACATACAAACTTATAAGCTTTTGCTGCCTGCAAAGAAATAGATCTGGACTTCTAGTACCAGGAAACTCTACAATTGTTCTTTCAGTACCAGAAAACTGTATATATTTTTTACTTGACCATCAGAAAACCATACAGCTGAACTTTCAGTACTATGAAACATTATAGCTGGACTTCCAGTAGCAGTAAGCCATACAGCTGAACTTTCAGTACTATGAAATATTATAGCTGGACTTCCAGTAACATTAAGCCATATAGCTGAACTTTTAGTAGCAGTAAGCCATACAGTTGAACGTTCAGTAACAGTAAGCCATATAGCTGAACTTTCAGTATCAGTAAGCCATACACCTGAACATTCAGTATCAGTAAGCCATACAGCTGAACTTTCAATACTATGAAATATTATAGCTGAACTTTCAGTAGCAGTAAGCCATATAGCTGAACTTTCAGTAGCAGTAAGCCATACAGCTAAACTTTCAATACTATGAAACATTATAGCTGAACTTTCAGTAGCAGTAAGCCATACAGCTAAACTTTCAATACTATGAAACCATACAGCTGAACTTTCAGTATCATGAAACATTATAGCTGAACTTTCAGTACTATGAAATATTATATATCAGTAGCAGTAAGCCATACAGCTGAACGTTTAGTAGCAGTAAACCATACAGCTGAACTTTCAGTAGCAGTAAGCCATACAGCTAGAATTAAATATGCCAGGAACCAAAAACATCTGATACCTCAACTTGTAGACTTGACACAAACCAGAATGGCTAAACAGTAGCTGATAGTTCAGGTTGCACTTCCTGCTTGTGTTTACTGGATGTCCTCCTGAGTCACTGTGCTCCTAGGGGTAGGGGCTGGGGCTGTCTAACACCTGATGCTAACCAGGGCTGCTCCCACGCTACAGGTTTGTATTTACTACTGCCTATAGTAATAAATCAAAAAAAGATGTTGTGATTACCAGGACTTGTCAGACAGCGTCCTGGACTAAAGTGTATTGTTGCTTTGTTTTTTAGCTGACTGCATAACATGCAAGTGAAAAACACTTAAGTTTGACATGCTAACAGAAGAACAGAGATGTCTCCACTGAGCTCTGAATACTGCCGTGTGCTAATTTGGTACAGACTTGCATTCACACCATAGGCACCCCCTGATCAACTCTAGCAGTTAAAAAGGACATGAAAGGGGGCAGCCTGTACTCTATGAGCCACTCTGCATGACCACACTTTTGTGATACACTTTGTGCTGAAGTTTGGGCTCTGGGAAGACTTACAGTTAAGCTGTGTAAAATAAAATGAAATGCTTTTAAAGTCAAGGAAGTAAGTGTGAGTTTTCCTACAAGCATTGGTGATTGAAACATAAATGATAGACGGCAGAGTGAAGCTAAATACGTCATGCATTAAAGTGCATAAAATGCACAACCCTGGGGTGGTTAATCAGCCAAAGAGTGTCTGATATTTACCTCTTGCTAAAACAATGGTATATCTAATCTAAAAGTGGCCTAAGACTTTTGTACTGTAGATTACTGTAGATGACAAGTAATGGCAGCTTCCAGCTACCTTCTGCATAAAGTCAGTGTAGTGGAGTGTAACTAGTTGTTAAAGTTCTGGACCACGGATTGAAAGGCTGTGTGTTCAAATATCAGCTCTAGCAAACTTCTTTGGCCAAAGCCTTTTTATTTTCAACTACTTGAACTTTTCAACTACGGCTCATCAATAAGTCGCTCTGGATAAAAGCACCTGTTAAATGCTCTGTGTGGGGAACTACCTGGATCGAGCACTGGGGCAGTTAGCAAATGGTAGCTGTAATGGTAGAAGTTACTACCACCTAAAGTCACTACCAAGACTGGCGACTGTGAAACAGTTTTAATACACAGTCCCTGAGCAGTACCTCATATAAAAAAAAACAACATATGAAAAAACATATAGTGCATGGCAGTTCTGCAGATGGAAATACCTCAATGCTTAGAGAGGCCAACAGAGAATTCCTGGACTGATGTGAGCTGACAGAAAGGCAACAGTAACTCTGATAACTGTGGTGAAGAGAAAAACATCCTATTATGCACAATCTTGTGGCAGATGGGCTACAACAGGATGTTTTACTCAATATTAGGGCAGTGTTCCTAATAAAGTTCATGTTTAGTGTATAAACTTTTCACTTATTTTGAGTCACAACCTGGGCATCTGACCAAACTTTGGCTTGAACATGCTGTTACTATTTTTAACTGCTACAGCCTGTTATCGATAACTAACCACACTAGCAAGTCTATTCAAAGGTAACTGGAGTAAATTTAAAGGTAAATTATGCTTAACACATACCTGTAAGGTTCCCATATTTGTTAGCAAAATTACCCTTACAAACAAAAAAAAAATATTTTAGAGGCAAGCTTCAGGCACCCCAAATGTATAAGCTGATTAAATTGAAAAACAGATAACATGCGTGCAGTTTATTTTTATGATTATTAAATGTGAGTTATGCATAAGTAACAATACTCGCCTTGAGGCTTTGGTATGTGCTATAGTCACACTAATGCTCAAACCACAGTTATATAAAAATAGAAAATCACCCAGCCCACCCTACAAAAAACAAGATGTAATGGTAAAGAATCTGTGATGAGGAATTCAAGTATCTGCAAACTGACTAGCAAAAATGCGTTCTCCCCATGAAAGAAAGCATTTCAATACAAAAATATACAATCTCTGTTCACAACGTAAACAGACGTCTATTATTCAGAGCCATCTGTTTTAAAGGAAGTTCAAATAAAGAAAATAGCAAAAAAATAACCTGACCCACTGCAAGACACTGCTCCTCAAATGAGTTCCTCTGTGCTACATGGCAACAGTCAGAACCAACAATTTCCTAAACCGTTAGAAAACGCGCAATCCGAATAAAATACAGTACATGGAAGTAGAAAAATGTATACATGATACATATGCAGCATAAAAACATTCAGATACTTGCAAACAAAGCAGTTTCTGTGCCATGCATCATAAGAACTTCTAGGAACACAGCCTCAGATGATGGAAGCCCCTGCTGAGGCACACAGATAAACAGGTATGGACAGAAAGTACCGGCACCAGATTAACACCCTGAAAGGAACCCATGGTTGATGAGACTCCTTGCCAATATGAAGTCCAACTCACAGACAGTTTCACCGTCCACAGAAATGGGTTACGATCCAGAGTGGCTCGGACTGGTTCCCCATCCTAAACCTCTCAGCTTCACATACTGTCTCTTGCCAGGAGTTTCCATCATTTGAGTTTCTGAGCTCCTCAAATCATGGGGATGGTCTGTGGTAGCACAAGCAGACCAGGGGTGCCCCCCACTTGACATTCAGGCCTAGGCTGAATACGGTATATGGTTATTAAGGTATTAAAAAGCCCAGTGACCTTTTAAGTAAGGAGAAAGATAATGAACGCATGAATAAATGAATAAATAATGTAATTACACCAGACTTTAAATAAAAGAAAAAGTGCATTATTTCAGTAAATTTCCTTTATATGGATGTATGGCAAATCCGTTTTATATTTAGGCAAATTTAAAGTGTATTTTGTATTTGATAGTGTATACAACAATGAGAGTGATATATATGAGCGTGATCAACATCGATATCAATTCCACACAAAATAATTGCTGCTTTCCTCCACCTTTAAGTATTGATTTAACCTTTTATAATGATCTGGTCTATTTCTCTCTCTCCGCCGCATGTATCCTAATCTCTGTCTGTTGCATCTGTAGCCTGTGTGCGATTACCAAAGATGTGAGAATGATCCTCAGGATTAAAATAAGACCTGTTAAAACAAAGCCCTATGTACTATATTGCTTTGAGAGATCAGTGAGCAAAATCGCAACCATTCATGACTAAGCAAAAAGAAAATTCAAAAGCAAAACATACTGTTTTTTTGTGGTCAGAGACGCGTCTGAGACAGTGATCATTTTGGCCTACATAAAAAAAAAAAAAGGTTGTTTACACTTTCTGTAAGGTCTAAGCATTTAATAATGTATATAATTCTAATAATGTATAAAAGGATAAAATAAATCTTTATTTCATACATGCTGGCACCTGCGCTTCATCATAATTGACCAGCACATTTAGGTACAGTGTGCAATCCATATATTAAGTCTATTATTAATGGGGCACTCAATTGAAAGACTTGGCTACTAAAACTAAAACTATATTTATAGGCACATTTACCCAAAACTCTTTTCATAGAACATTTTGGTGGCACACCAGTCTAGTCTCCTAGCCCACCAATGCCTTCCTGCTCAGTCAGACTTCCCATAGGCACAGCTGGCTATGCCTGAGTGAGGGGAAGCCAGTCAGAGGATCATCATTAGAGCTGCATTGCACTCTGTGTTCTCAGTGGTTAGACACCTGAGCCCTTGTGACCCTGACCAGGTAAAACTTTAAGTCTAACTAAATCTCCAGGAATAAGGAAATGTTTCCACCCAACACACATTTACTCTTAATCCACTGCTGCAGCTCAAATTCAGTACGTCTGCACTAAAAGTACTCAGTACGTCTGTCCCTTTAGTTGCTTCTTAATTTTTATGACCTTCACATTCTCTTAAATGGCCAGACAAAGTCTCAAACCACCATTTGGTGAGCACTGAGCACTGTCCTCTTCTCAATTGTAACTAATTTTTGAGACTTTATTTCATGGATAAGAGGAAAACCTTCACTTTTTTGACTGGCCTAATGACGACAGCAAATGATGTTCCATCAAAGTTCTCCAACATTTAGCTCAAGCTGAACATGAGATGCAGGCAAACTAGATGTGTACTCTTGTACTGAAGCTTCTCTACATGCTTACTAAACTGTTGACTCATACTGTGCACTTTGCAAGAGTCATTTGTTCACTGTCTGCATCCGCTGTCTGGCCCAGCTTGACATGAATCATCCAGACAAAAATTTATTTGAAACACCTCTAATTACTACTGAATAAATAACAGTACGTTAGTAACTAAAACAAGAATTGTGTTTTGCCTCTATTGCAGCTCAGTAGCTCAAAAGGCTAAGAACTCCTGTCGTAAGCCAAAATAATCTTTCTGGCACCAGTTAATATAATTAAAGGGGGCAGATAAGCGCAGCTGTAGAGCACAGATTACACAATTGTATTCTCCTCAAATTGTATTACAACCGATCCACTGCAAGATGCCAAAAAAAATCATATTACAAAGTCATAGAACCAGGGTTATTGTTTAGTGTTTCTTTCTGTTCCATCATGTTTGTAATTGTAAGGCCACAAATTAGTCCTACAAGTGTTATTAAATTCTGTCCACACGCTACAGATGCAGTAGATTGTCCTGCTGTGGCACCTGTGTTTTGCTTGCTTTAATATAGTCTCCTTAAACTTGGAGGAAACTCTAAAACTCGGTGAGGTGGAAGAGCCACTAGAGAGATAAAGAACATGTTAAAACACTTATGGGACCTGGAGCTGAGATGGAACATGGTTAGGAACAGTGAGAGCAGAATAGACAAATCAAGTCTCAGCACTGGGTACGAGTCTCCTATCAACTGAGTCTTGTACACCGCCACTGGTGAGGCGTTGTTTTCCTTTCTAAGTCCCCTGCATGCTATATTTCCCAAAAGGTTCTGTTCTGGCTTTTATTCAGCTCTTCTGTCCATCCCTCATTACTCCAGTTGCCCTTGTTTATCACAGAGTTTTAGAGTTGCCTCTGTGCAAGCAGACCAGGGGTGCCCCTGTATGACACAGTCAGAGATTAGATTACAAATTGTGGGGAGCCATTCATTAATTGCTTAAAGGGTTTGTACTAATGGAGAGGAATGGAAAGCTTAATTAGTTGTTATGAACAGATTTTGCTGAAAAAAGCATCTACAAACATAACGAAAAAAATGTGATGGTTTCAAATTAAACAGCCAAATGGCAATGAGGTCTGTCAGAAAAGTATTAGTATTTTATGTACAAAAAGAGGCATATATTACAAACGGAGTGGAGTGTGCGCTTGAAAATGAGAGCGTGAGTGAGTAAATGAGTAAGTGAGTAATGAATCGGTATGAAAAAGTCCATTCTGAAAGTCACCGCTTTATCATTGCAGCCCTTACAGAGAGGCGTTTGGGCCGTCCTCGTGCTCGGTACGACTTTTTAACACTTGGTTAGCGAAGACAGTGTTTGTGCTACAGGCAGGGATCTTGTTCGGCTGCAGAACTTTAGCAAACGGAGAAAACCAGTCTCTCTCAAACACAGACTTCAGCTTTTCCACCACTGTGGAGTTCTGCTCCATCACACCTTTCAGCTGGCTGATGACAAGTCCAGTACCTGCATTATAGGTAAACTCGTTACCTATCCAGTCTAAGTTCCCTGTAGCAAAAAAATAACAGAAAACACATAAATACTGTGTATCGGAAAGTTAACAGTGGCAAGAAAATATTTGTGAGAGTTTTGGAATGACCTAAACTACAAGCCCAATTCCAATGGAGTTGGTACACTGCATAATACAGAAATAAAAAAATTATTTGCAAATCCTCTTTTAACCCATATTCTATTAAATACACTACAAAGACAAGACATTTAATGTTCAAATACATAAACTTTATTGTTTTTTGCTAGTATTTACTCATTTTGAATGCCTGCAACAAAAGAGTTGGTACAGGGGCAACAAAAGACTGGGAAAGTTGAGGAATGCTCAAAAAACACAGACAGGTGAGTGACCCTGAAAGGCTCAGTCGTTCACAAGCACAGATGAGGCAATGTTCACCACTTTGTGAACAACTGTGTGAGCAAAAAGTGCAACAGTTTGCGAACAACATTTCTCATTGTGCAATTGCAAGAAATGTAAGGTTTTTATCATCTGTAGTCCATATCAACAAAAGATTCAGAGAATCTGGAGAAATCTCTGGACGAAAACCGACAATGAATGCCTGTGACTTGACTGTTGAGCTACTGAAGTTCTAATAGTGAAGTAGAAATGTTAAAAAAGTCCACCTACACAATTCAACAATGTGTCCTCAGTTCCCAAACACTTATTGAGTGTTGTTAAAAGGACAGGTGAGGTAAACATGTGCCCGTCCCAATTTTTGAAACGTGTTGCAGGCATCAAATTAAATATCTTGTATATCATGTTTGAAACATAAAATATATTGTATTTGTAGTGTATCCAATTGTATATGTGTTGAAAAAGATTTGCAAATAATCTTACTTTTTACACAACTTTGTTGGAATTGTGGTTGTCTGAGCACAGTGACTAATCACACACAACTCTCTAATAAATAAAGTTATAAATGTGATGCAAAAAATGTTTCAATTATTAATTTGAGATTGTTTTCTAAGAGCACTGGGAAACACAGAGGATCATTATTATTATTATTATGATTATTATTATTATTATTATTATTATTATTATTGTTATTATTATTATTATTGTTATTATTATTATTATTGTTATTATTATT
>JAVSBV010042508.1:0-11207 GCA_033117975.1 Parotocinclus spilosoma
TTGCCGGAAATTTGTATTTTTTTTTATTGGGATCTGTCCATAAAGCCCAATGCCAGTCATTCCATACCAGTGATCCATCCATCTATCTATCTATCTAAATAAAATGCAATGCATTTCCTATAAGCCTACTCTATGAATAGGTTCTACTGCCTAATATTGTGCTGGCACTGTTAAACAAAGTGGCTGATATTAGTAATGCTGTCATCCTGTACCGTTCCCTGCTACAGTTGTGTCAAATGGTACTTTAAAAACAAAGGCACATGACTGTTAGTATGTGCAACGTTCCAAACAACATACCATGAACTAAAAAAGCAAAAATATTTGACCAAATTCTGCTGGAAATCTAGGGATATGGCAACCGTTCTCAGTGGTTAAATGATCTGTTTTCAGGAACAGGCTACCACAATTCTGTTTTTAGAAATACACAGTTAGAGCCAAAAGTCTAAGAGCACTAGTGAAAAAGCGGAATTTTAATCAAATTTAATTCAACATTTTTCAATACAGAGCATATAATCAGTAAAACAGCCAGATTGAAAAGTCCGTGTTATATGGACTTATGTTTCAGAATTTATAGGAATTTGATATATTCGCCTTTTATCCATAACGACAGTGAACCCACTTGTGAAGTTAAGTGAATGCTTGGATTTCTTTGTTTTTATGACTTTATAAAAGCTTGGTGGACTTTAGTCCAGGTGACTGTCATTTTGTTTGGTCTTTAAGTATGTGTTGCAAAGCTTTGTGGTACGTTTTGAGGCATTATCCTGCAGTTTTAAGTAGTGGTCAAATACTTTTGGCTCTCACTATACCACACATGCCCTATAATGGTTTGGCGCTCTGTTCGAGGTTTGTTCTTGCCTTGTGCTCTGTGGTGGCACTGGACACTGGATTTCACATGACCCTAACCAAGGATTAAGGAGATAAAAATGAATGAATGAATGACCACTGCACCAACTCCAATTCCATGTCCACATTTGTGTAAGTAATTGTATAAAAGATCACCTCAAGAATGGATTTGTACTGCTTTCGTTATTCAGAACTGTTCATGAGGGCTTCAAATTGCTCCTTAAATCAGGCTTATCACATCTACCCCAAGGGTGTTTTAATATTATAAAAAAATAGAACTTCTTTTTTTTCCATTACAAATCTGAACATCTACTACAATCTCTGGGACCTCAGCAGGACCTCCAGTGTCCAAATATCCTCATGTGCTGAAGCTCAGTGGTCAGGCAGTGGTCGCTCACTCAGGATTTCCGTATTTTGAAAGGTCTTTCAAAAACCTTCACCCAAAGCCAGAGTTTGACGCGCAAGATTACTGAGTTCATTAAAGGTCTTAGCCAGAAGGGTTTACTGGAGATAAAAATGCCACTGTGATCTGCATGACCCTGGGGCACCACCTTCTGTTTGATGCCCTTTCCAGGTAAATAATGAAAATAATTTAATTATATATAAAGCTTACCTTAAGTTAGAAGCACAGGTGATTCTAGGATCAGGGCTTTAGGGGTGAAACCATTCCCTTTGTTATGTGCATGTATATGTAATTTAGGCTGCCATTCCTAAACTTGTATAGGAGGAACAACATACTTTTTAGCCAGGCTAAACACTTACTGGAAAAGCAACAAAAATGTAGAAAAAAAATAGCTTAAACGATGAGCCAGTAAAATACAAATGCATCGATTGAATTACGAGCCAAGGGGGTGACTGATGCATTTTTAAGCTTTCTATACATTCTATGGCTTTAGTCACTTAAGCCAAACAACTCAACAAAATCAAAAAAGACTTACAACACTGACTTTGGCTTTACTATCAGCGACTTGGAATTGGAATGGTACTTGAGCTTTAACACTTGAAACGCCTCCCTCCACCAACTAATTTTAACATGATTTATTTCCAGGTGTTAAAATAACTTTGAATCACATATCTAAACCTTTTGTGTTGTTTGCATGGTGCTGTATCACAATAAATACTGAACTGAGGCGCTCACCTTATATTTAACCTAGCAACGAGGCCGACTCTGCAGCTAGTTGCAGTTAATTTTGCTAAAGTTTGGGCAGGTTAGAAACGTGCTGCCAAAAAGATTCCCTTTCAACTATAAAGACTAAAAACAAAGAACTGCGTGGGGTAAAGATCACAGATGGAAATGCAACAACATCAACTTTGTTTGACACACAACCAATGGTGTGTCTGTAATTATAGTGGTTATATAGTAATGAGCTAACTAGCTAACTACGTCTAAAAAACAGGATGCACTCCCAAATATTTCTCACGTGCTGAATCCGCAGAGAATAATCAAATTTTAAAGAGGATCGGACAGCACTCGTATAATATACAATGTATTTATTAGACTCACAGACAAACACGAACGTTTTGGCCCTTAGGTCTTCCTCAGCGTGCTCACCAAACACCAGACCCACCACTAAATGGATTAACCAGGTGTATACACCCCGCGCCAATTAGCTACGTCATACAAGAGTACGCAATATCCTAGTATTTTTCACAATATTATTTCACAATAATATAATCTCAACCAAAAAGAAAAAAATGTTAAATTGTTTGGTGAGCACGCTGAGGAAGGTCTAAGGGCCGAAACGTTCGTGTTTGTCTGTGAGTCTTATAAATACATTGTATATTATACGAGTGCTGTCCGATCCTCTTTAAAACTATCTAGCTAACTTAACAAACTGGTGATCCTGGGTTCAAATCCCACCTCTGCCAAGTTCCACACTTGGGTCCTTAAGCAAGGCCCTTAACCCTCCATTGCCCACCATTATAGGTAAGACTGTATGAGTTGTAAGTCACTCTGGATAAGGGTGTCTGCTAAATGCTGTAAATGTAAACAGAGCTCTCTCTTAACATACCGTTTACATTGTTGATTTTTTCCAACTGCTCTTGTCAAGTAATTGTAATAAAAAATGGATGATAAACTAAAGCAAATGCATTCGGCATCTGGCATCTCGAATAGGACTTGAGGTTTAGGACTTGGGACTTATCATGAGATGTGAGTGCCTTCACTTGGGACTTGACTCGGGACTTAAGTGTCAATACTTAAAACTTACTGGTTATTTGCAACTCAGTGACTTGTTCCCACTTCTGCTTATTAGAGACAAACAAAAACAACAAAACTTGTGCTTGGACTTTTGATCACCCCTAATAAGGGGCTAGAGACATTTAAGAATGAAGGCTTTTCAGTAGCTATGACAGTGACAGAGCAGAAGTCCAGAATGTTCTGGCCTTTAACCCATAAAACCTGTATCTGATTCACTTATCCAATAGCCAGGCTTATTCTCCTCTGAATAATGGCTTCCTCTTCCTGTAAATGTGCTATAAGAATGATGAGTGACTCCATAAAAGGCTTAGAGGTGCACTCACTAAAGGTCAGCAGTTCAGGTGAATGTTGTGACCAGGACCTGCTTCTCTGCTCTTTGCTCTTTGCTTGTCAAATTACGCAACACCCGCTACATCCATTTCATAAAGTGGCAGGAGACACAAAAATCACTTCCCAAATCTGTAAGTCCTGATTACTGGCCAGTAGACTAGCCACCTGGTCACTGCTCTCATCAGGCCAAGTTAGTGTGTGTTAGTGTGTGTATGTGCATATTTTCAGCCTCCATGTTGCTTTGATTATAGGCTCAGCATGAGACAATGGTCTTCGTCAGTGGGAGTGAACTGGCTTTTGTCAGCGCAATCAAACAAAGTCGCTGGCCAAATTTGGAACTCACCCTTGACCCAGGAGGCCTTTAGTCTTAGACTGTAGCATTTTGGCATGTGCTGCTCTATAACAATATTTACTTAACTGATTTCTTTTTTATTTTATCAACGTAATCTTTTGTACACATTGAGTGCATCTATATGCACTTGGTCATAATCAGATTTCTACAGTTATCTGATTATTCAAGTGATCATGTAAGCAACACTCAGATTTTGCACGTTGGTTTAACGTCTGTAGAATAAAATCAACTAAAGAGATTTGGATTTTAGGACAGAGCATGTAACCTGTTTTTTTGTACATGCAAACAAGCATAACCCGACATGGTTGCCAGGTCTGCTTATTCTAAGAAAGCCAACTTTTTCCTGGAATAATTTTACATTTACATGATTTAGCAGACCCCCTTACCCAGAGTGACTTACAGTTAATACAGTCTTACAATCCAAGCAATTGTGGGTTATGGGACTTGCTCAGGGACCCAACTTGATGGGGTCAGATTTGAACCCTGGAGCTTTATATTTCAGTACATTAACCAGTAGATTACTTACAAAATATACATTTCTGATGTTATTTGTTTATTAAATGCATGTAAATGCACTCGTTGCTGCTACCTTTGCGATTCGTTTTCATAAACCCGGTTGTTTTCTTAATTTGCAGGATTTGGCAACCCCTAAATTAAACACAGCACCTGTTTAACAGCTATCAAATACTTTGTGAAGATGCAGTATGTGCATGAGATAAATGCATGGCCTTAAACTTCAGTTCAGCATTTAACAGCATCATCCCTCTGGTGGTAACTGGTGAAAAAGCATAGTCTGGTGTTCCTGAACATCTTTTTCAAGTGGATCCAAGACTTCCTGACCAAGACCACAGTCACAGGCAGTCAGGATGGGTAACAGCACCACCGTCCCCACATGACCACACGCGGTGCTCCACAGGGCTTTGTGCTGAGTCCACTGTTGTTCACACTGCTGACTCATGACTAGTGTACAGTTTGAACCACATCATCAAGTTAGCTGATGCCAGAACCGTCCGTAAGCCAGCATATCAGCACAAACGATGAGGCAGCGTACATAGAGAAGGTGCAATGGGCTTTCAGACTGAGACAGAAAAACAATCTGTCCAAAAAATGGATAGGTCGACGGACAGATGAACAGACAGAGCAGCACCTTCTTTCCTATTTCAAAAAATGTTCTGTACCTCAAAAACGTTGAAATACGAGCTTGGCTCAATTGGTAACACCCCACAATATTTAAGGAAGACCAGAATATAGACTCACTTTTAGCCAAAAGTGTTTATAATCCTGTTTCTCCTCCTATATATTGGCCATACTGTCCCTATAGCACCTTTATATATGTTATAAAGGATTATAGCATTTATAGATGATCCTCAAAAAGTTCGAATTTTGGCCAGTACTGTCCCTCAAACTGATCTACAAGTGAAAGCCTATCTCACTGGATGGAATAATGTTCTACTGTTTTGTGTGTACAGATCACAGGAGTCGTGTTACAGTTAGAAATAATTAGACTGCATAATTGCACGGTGGTTCGTGACAAAGTTGCATTTAGGTCTATAATGACACACTGAACACTTAGACGAATGCCTTTGTTGTTTGACAATTGGCCATGTCTCTGCTTCTACACCTAGGTGTCGGGTAATGTGTCGCAACGTGCTCTCTTGGCTCCAGATAGATAGTCCCTAATTGCAGTAATTTTCCCAATGCTGGCTCGCAAAGGTGTGGGAGATGCTGCACTCCGGGACCTCGGGGCACATCAGGGTCAGCCACAAAGCAGTCACCTATTCGTCATTCGTTCGTCTCATCTGCTCAGGGGATACTCAGGTTTCTCCAGCCAGTTATCCGAAGCCAGATCGTGATGGAGGATGTGCATGCAGATTAGCACCGTGACAGCCTCTGGCTCCAACGCAGATTGATGCCGCAAAACTGGATTCCAGGAAGTCCATGAGATTGCTCTCACAACCACATTTAACAGCTGACAACATTTTAGCATCCCATTATGGTTATCTGTATGCCTTTTAACAGAGCTCAATGCTAAATTGCTAGTAACAGTGCACAGTTTAACTACAGAGTGACAACAGAAAGCTTAGTGGAAAAAAACTGAAACGTAGCATGTTTATGTCAGTTTCAATTTACTGAAGAGAGAATACAACAAAACAAACACTGCGTGAAACAAGACGAAGCTCAGCGACTGCCTGAACTGTGAAGCAATATGCTACGTTTAATGCTCCAGCCTTACATGGCTGCCATGCTTTGCTGATAGCATAACATGAGCCACAGTGTTAACATCCAAGCAGTGACGTGGCTGTTTGTCTCCGCTCCTAGCAGCAGTAAATAAAAGTTTAAGTTTGTTAGACTTTTCTAAATGTTTTGTGCCTAAATTAAACTTTGTAAAACCATAACTACAGTAGCAGTTTCTGCACGCTCATGATTTGCTTTTTGATGTTACATGAAACCAAAACCCGCAAATCCCCGATTTTCTGGCATTTTTACTTGGAATTAGATGACACCAGGTAATTATGAATTCGAATTATTATTATTCTTATGCAAGCTACAACCTTTACTTACAAACAGTTTTATTTGCATATGTATTAACATTGTGCATGTAGAACTAATAAGTCAATAAGTGCTATTGTTGATTGAAGTGTACATTTGCTTTCAGTTGACTTTATAAACTAAAAAGTCAGATAATTTAGTCCCAAGAAAAATCGATATATACTGAAATATAAATAATGAAATATAAATGAAAAATCTTTGTGAGCATTGTAGTACACATACAATATATACCTACTATGTAATATAAACTTAAATAAATAAAGGCATATACGTTTGAATATATTATTAAAATTTACTGAATAATATAAACTTTAAATGTATTTTTATGTAAGGGGTAAGTCAGGCTAACAGTGAGTAAGTCAAGCTGACTAGTATTTGTCTATGCATATCAAAAGTAATATACAACCTGGAACTCCAAAATGTAACAAAATGAACTCTACCCAAGGTGAAGGTGACTGGGCCAAAGTGTACGTATCCCAATACATTGGCTACTTGCACATCTTTAGCTATTTTTTCAGCTAAACCATACATCTATTCATTATCTTCCGCTTAATTCCCATGGGGTCGCGGGCCAGCCAAAGAATACCCGGCATCTCTGGGCGCAAGGGCAGGAACAACCTTACACGGGGTGCCAGTCCATCGTAGGGCAAACACACATAGTGTAAACCCATGCCGACATGGGGAGGACATGCAGACTCTGTACAGAAAGGACCGCTCGACCCTTGGAATGGACCCAGGACCATCTGGCAGTGCTACTCACCGAGCCAGCGGTCCTTCTTGACGTTAATGAGGTAAAAAAAAAAAAATGTATGGTGCTATTTTAAATGGGTGACGGTAATTGTAATAATAATTTGGTACAAAAGCATCATTTAGTATAGGGCTTTGACAAAAAAAAAATAGGCGAAAGGACATTAGGACCTTAGAGAAGTACTATTTGTCATTAATTTATTTGTTAATTTTAATTTCCCTCATATTTAAGAGCCGATTTGATCCTGAAAAATGTGCTTCCTGTAGAGGTTGCTTTAGGTTTGTTTTCCTTCAATACTCAATACTGCACTGTCCGACCTGCTGTAAAATGCAGAGAAACATGAGGTCATAGTTCACTGCCCTGACAGTCAAATATTCTGCTGCTGGAGTACAATCTTTCTCCTCTACATTTTTCTTCCTTTCTCTTTTAGTCTTCGTCTCTCCGCACTTTGCAATGACATACATGCATATCTACGAAACTTTTAAGTGGATCTTGGGCTGTGTTCCCAATTGTGCTGTACTGCTGCTCTGCAGGATTTATGAATGCCCCAGTGGACATTAATCAAAAGGGACAAACCGTGACTCCAGAAAGACCAAAATAAAACATAGATCAGAATCCATAAACACTTCTCTGCTCTCAAAAATTTATGCCTAAATATGTATTTGTCGACTGCACAGAGATGCAAGGAGAATATTCTAAATATATCACTTCTCTCGCATGTAGAGCTGTCTGAGAAACGTAGTTAGATTATTGACCATAATAGTTTTAAATATGCAATTACATTTTTAATAGAGCTATATTTTTATATTTATTTATTTTAGATATTTGAAAAACATACCTAGAGCCACAGTACCGTCGGGTCGAGAGAGGCCAATTGATTTGGACATCTCAAAGGAATACCCTATGTACTGTTCCCACTAAAACTATCCAATATGTACAAAGACTCCAGTGCAGACCCATGACACCCTGACTGATCACTTTATTAGGTACACCTTGTTGCTTTTATATTCATTGTCCATTTCATTAGTTCCGCTTACCAAATAGGGTGGTGTGTTAAGTGTTTTTTGCTGCTATGAGTTGACCAGTCATAGCAGTGCTGCAGGAGTTTGTAAACTCTGTGTTCCTTCACTGTGCATAGACACTGAAGTGTTTAAAACTCCAGCAGCACTGGTGTGTCTGATCCATCTGTACAAGCACAACATGCGCTAATACACCACCACCACCACCACCATGTCAGTGTTACTGCAGTGCTAAGAATCCACCATCCAAATAGTTCCTGATCTGTGGTAGTATTGACCATCATAGAGCATGGTAAAGAGGACTAACAAAGTATGAAGAGAAACAAATTGTCTACAGTCTGTAATTATAGAAGTACAGAGCTTCTATATAGTGAATGGAACTGCTAAAATAGACAATGTGTCACTCTTTCTCTTGCCTAGCAGTGGTGAGCACCTACAGACCGTGGTCTGAGCAGGGGCAATCCTTAACCGCCAAAAGGGTTAGGTGTCCAAGCCTCAATAATGTACAAGGGTAATAAAGACTATCCCGTGTGCTCTGAATTATTAGAAGAACATGAGATCACATGGTATACATTGTCATTTAGAGGGTCACTTTATACAGAGCGATTACCAACTGCTACAATCTTACAGTCCAAACAATTTTGGGTTATGGGACTGGCTCAAGGACCAAGCAGTAGCAGCTGGGACCGTGGACAACCGGGCAACCTTTGCACTGTTTACACGGGGAAGTAATGGCACCTGAATGATGGCATAAGGGAAGAAGACAAGCAAAAGCATGTGATGCTCTGGAAAATATTTTGGTTTGACACGCAGGTCTGGGTATCAAGTAGACCTCATTTTGACACGTGCCACAATAAGGGTGTGAATGTTTCTTTCTTGTCATATAACATGAAGCAAAGCCATCTGCCAGCTAAGTATTGCATTCGTCTTCAAACCGTACAGTAATGTTTCACACATCTGGCTTTTCCTCAGTGTCAAAAGCCTGTAGATAAAAAGCCCATACTATGTGCATGTGAGTGTGTGTGCACTACAGCTGTGATTAATGGTTTCACTCCTACACCATGTGCTCAGCGCTGGGAATTGGGGATTAAACCTTATTTATTTAGATTAGACATTTTCATAACATTTGAACTTGGCTGTTTACCCAGTGGCTTGTTGCGTATTCATCGCCAACGTATGTGTGACCGCTTGCGCATGCTGCGTCATCCAATAGTTTAGTCATGGCTTCATTCTTACAGCTTCGGAACTGAGAAATGTGTTTGTTGAGGCAGTATGCAAAGACCTCTGTTTAAGGTTCAGCTCTGAAGGTGACTCGTAAAGTTCTTCTCTGGGGTAATATTTACCTCTTTGGCCTTTCTAATGCATCTCCGAGTGGCAGGTGTGTACAAAACAGAGAAACACATGCGACGCTGGAACTCGGGCAGCCTGGCGATGATCTCAGCTCTGCTGTCATTTGCATTTTCTAGCCATGTGTTCATGACTACACGCTGGATATGTTATGCCTTACAGTATGTGTGTAATTCTCTATGTGCACGTTGCACAACTACAATTCTTTCATTTTCACACTTTTATGTTGAAGCTCAAACTTATTGGAGTCTTAAGATAATAATAAGATAACAATGTAATAATGCATTTATGTGGATTTGATGCTTTTTAGCGCAGTGAAGCATCCAGAATGTAATCTGAAACTGTTCCAGTGTTTAGAGATGAAACATTTCACCAGAGATGTGACTCGATTTCAGAAGCCCAAGGTTCTCAGCATGGGACGTCCTTCTTTATGGTATTAGTAATATGTGCACCATTCAGAGTTATATGTGGGATGCACGGTGGCACAGTGGTTTCTGCTGTCTCTATAGACCCCGTTTTGATTCTTTGTCTCCGTGTTGCCTGTGAAGTTTGTATCTTCTCCACTTGCCTGTGTGTGCTTCCACCAAGTTTTCGGAAATTTCCCAACTATAAAAACACATTCAGCATCAGTATATCAGATCAAATGATAAATCTAATGCATTACTGTGTGGGCCATGTTTATATTACATTTGGCCCACAAAGATAGAAAGTTCTGACATTTTTAAAATGGTGAAACACCAAATTTGCTTTTTACAAACATTTATCTTAATATATATATATATATATATTGAAAAGCGACTTTTTATGTGAAAATCCAAATGAGCCTAGCTATTTGCTTTAAGTTACTGAGGTTAAGGATAGAGTTAGGTGTGGGTGTAGAATTAATAAGCTTCAGTAATCATTATGTCAATGGAAAGTCTTCACAAGGACAGCAAGACAAATGTGTTTGTGCGTATGAATGTGGGTGTGTGTGTGTGTCTGAGTGAGTGAATGAATGAGTGAGAGCTTTATATTGTTGTTAAAAGGATTTTGTAGTCAGTTATGTTATCTGACACAAGATGAGCTCAAATATTCCTATTTACTATTTTAATGATTTGAATGTTAAGTGAGCCATAAAGACAAAATCGACCAAACTGGCAACACTGAATGGTAAAATGGTTTTATTATAATTATTAATATTTATTACAAATATTTATATATATATATATATATATATATAATCCGGTTAATTGGACCACCGGTTAACAGGACCAGCCACTTTCCGTTTTCACTTTCTGTTCAAGTGCAGATTCAGTTAGTTTTAATTAGTTTTTAGGTTGGGTTTTGCTAGTTTGCATTAGTTTTTATTATTTTTTTAATGCTTATTTTTAGTTTGGTTTTCGTTAGTTTTAGTATTAGTTTGAGTTTTTTCATACATTCGGTTATTTTGTCAGGTGCCAAAAAAGGTCAGAGTAGGTATTGTGTAATAAAAACTCAACAAAAGATACCATTTAAAACATTTATTTAGTGACTGTTAAACAACTAACTGTCCACAAAATCTGTAACAGTCCACAAGATAGCAGCCTAAGTGCAAAATGTGTGTAATACTGCTGCGGAAAATATTCAATATCAACTAAGGACATACATAGAAATAATATGATATAATAAATATATAGTAATAACTAACCAGAAGCTTGGTCGACGGTGAAAGCACTGCATTATGGCTGTTTGCTTTCCGGTGTTTCCCGTTACCTAGCCGGGATGCATCCGGAAAGTATTCACAGCGCTTTACTTTTTCCACATTTTGTTACGTTACAGCCTTATTCCAAATTGTATTAA
>JAVSBV010042519.1:0-11207 GCA_033117975.1 Parotocinclus spilosoma
TGTTTATATATATATATATATATATATATATATATATATATATATATAAATAGTCAAACTGATCAAATGAACAACTAATGTAGAAACATGGAGGTGTACCTAATAAAGTGATTGGTAAGTGTATGTTTTGCATGTAGGTTCTGTAGGCCACTCTGTATCAACCTCAGTTTATTTTGTCTATTCACAGTCCTATCATGGAGGCATTTGGAAATGCTAAAACGGTTTACAATAACAACTCAAGCCGTTTCGGGAAATTCATCCAGCTTCATTTTTCTCAGAGTGGATACATCCAAGGAGGCTGCATCATCGATTGTATCCTTCTGACTTAAACATTGCACGATCCAGATGTCAGCTACTTCTTTACCAAACACAGATCTATTTACCATTAAACCAAGTAGGGAATGCTACCACTGTCCTTAAGTCTAGATGTATGTCATTGATATCTGATTATGTCCTCTTGTCTATGGTAGTCACATAGGTTATGTTAGAGCATCAATTTTATTCCACCACTTATTCAGAAGAGGTGGGAAAATTCCAGAGCCTACCTTGGAAACTATGCTCTGTACCTTGAACCCTCTGAGATAAGTGCTTGGCTCGACTGGATCCTCCTCATGAGATTAATGGGAGACAAGCATCAAGACTCTTCTCTGTCCTGGCACCCAGGGGGTGGAATGAACATCCACTGGATGTCTAAGTGTCTTGCTGTTTTCAAGCGGTGACTAAAGACTCTTCAGTGAAGTGTGAAGTGAAGTGAAGACTGAAAATGCAACTGCATATTAAATACACTTTGCCTATGTATTCCGCTGATTTACCCACATCAGATTCTAGCAAATTCTGTTTGGATTGTGTTATTGTGCTATAGCTTATTTGTACTGGCATGAGGTTTTGACCACTAGGAAGAATACCGAGTCCACTAGTGAAATTGCTTGTTTGGGTCTTTGCAGGGAAAGACTTGTACAGCAGACCAAAAACATACCTCAGAGCCATGCAACAACTACTTTAAGACTAAATTTAGATCAAGCAGTGCCGACTGTCAAAATGGGGAACATACCAAATATTAACAAATTCTGAAATGTTTTTATATATATATTAAGCAGCATCTAAATAAATTAATTATTGTAATGACAATTTAAATGCAGTTCCAGTCTTCACGTTGGTGAATTGAGAACCAGATTGACACATGTAAGACCAGCCAGAAGATGTTTATAGTAATCAGTACAGTAGTATTAATAGAACAAGAGACTGGACAAGCACCTGGGTGTCTTCCCTGAAAAAGAAGGGTTAAATTCTCCTGATGCTGTAGCGGAGATACCTGCATGGCTGGGTCAGTTTGGAAATGTGAGCAGAGATGCTCAGACAATTAGCTAATAACAAAACAAACAAGTTTGTTTACCTTAATTTATATTAATCAGATTTACTTGAAAAGGTAACACCAATATCTTTTTATTTTGTTGTGTAGTTATAAAGGTCGAATGGTAACCAAAAGCATATCTCTGACCTTACTCTGATGTATGAAGGTCACTTAAAAAAAAATCCTAAACTTTGTGCTTGTTTGGCTTCCAGAACCGTGTGGTTAGGCAGAACCCTGGAGAAAGAAACTATCATATATTTTATGCTTTGTTGGCTGGGGCAGATAAAGCACAGAAAGGTGAATAAACAGAAGAACATAGTACAACACATGCAGTGCTGTGCAAAAGTCTTAGACCACAGACTTGTGTTAGCAATTGTATAAGGACCATATATAATTATTCCTCCATATTATTCTCCACATTAAGATACAAACACAAATTTTAAAACATAAATACACAATTTTTTGAACAAGTGGATGATGCTGGCAAAATTGTACTATTCAACATGACCTTCCTGAAAAAGTGGTGTTGGCAACCACTTCCAAAAGACAATTCCTGGTCTTTAGTCAGGTCAACTTTGCACCCAAAAGAAGCTGCCAGATGCTGCTATTGGCTAAGAGTGTAAGAGGAGGTCACACTAAATTTCTTAAACACTGCATACAGATTTCCTTTATTGTTTGTATTATGACTAATTGTATTTAGACTAAGTAATAATTATATAGTCATTATAACATTGCTTGAACAACAAATCTAATGGTGGTATGGTGGCCTAAAACTTTTTGCTGTATCAAATTGATTGACAAATGAATAAATATTAGAGCATGCCATTTTATTTCTTTTGTTTAGAAACGTATTACCTGGCGGACCCCCCTGAGTCATTTCATTACCTGAGCCAGTCTGGCTGCGTAAAGGACAGAAACCTTGATGATAAGAAGCTCTATGACAGTGTCATGGTGAGACTGTTAAACACTGTTTAAACAAAGTTGTTTCAGCATACACCCTATTTTTCTTATAAATAAATGCCTAAATATCACTCACATGGCCGAGGTAAAATGTAATGTTTTAATAAGAAACATACCCAGATTAGTCTACAAAGATTATTGTAAGCGTATCTTATCTTTATATTTGTAAACTGAGCAACATGCATAAATGGCTCTGAACTATTTCTCATCGTAGGAAGCGCTGAAAGTAATGGAGTTCAATGAAGAGGAGGTCAGAGACATGTTCAAACTACTATCTGGAGTCCTCCAGCTTGGCAATATTGAGTTTATGACAGCAGGGGGCGCTCAAATTACCACCAAGCAAGGTACGTGTAGTAAACTTCAATTCAATTCAATTTTATTTATATAGCGCTTTTTACAGTGGTGCATTGTCTCAAAGTAGCTTCACAATATTACATTATCTAAAAAAGGCCAATCCCAAGTTGAGCAAGCCTAGGGCGACAGTGGCAAAGAAAAACTCCCTGACAGTGGTAGGAAGAAACCTCATCCATGGGTGGCCTAGATGTTAATTAAATAAATACTTAAAAGTATATGAAATTATACCCAAATTAGGTAAATTATTTAAATCAATAACAAATTAATAATACAATTTTAATTTGTAATAAAATAAATAAACTAAATTATAAAACAGCTAGATTATAAAATGAGTCCTCAGTGGAAGGTCCTCGGAGGCACATCGTGTCCTAATGAGACCATTTAACTATGATATTAAAACATTTTGTCGTTACATAGCCAGTCGTGCCTGTATGTTGTCGAGGCCATTATATTAGTAATATTTTGTGTCAGTTGAAATCTTGGTTTTTCATACTAGCTTCTAAATGTACAGGGTAGTGAGCTCACCAGCCACTTTATTAGGTAGCATATTGGACAACATTTCTAAACTGCCTTCAATGGCATAGATTTTACAGGGTGAAGCAAACATTCCTCAGAGATTCTGGTCCATAACATGATAGCATCACGCAGTTGCTCATTTGTCGGCTGCAAACGTGATGTAAATCTGTAGTTCCATCACATCTCAAATGTGCTCTATTAGATTGAGTTCTAGTGATTGTTCTGGCCAGATAACTCATTGCCATGTTTAACAAACCAGACTAGTTGATTTAGTTGATTAGAACTTGACTTGACGGGACGTATTATCCTGCTAGAAGTAGCCATCAGAAGATGGTGCACTGTGTTTAAGGGATGGACATAGTCAGCAACAATACCCAGGTAGGCTGTGATGTTTAAACCACCAGCCTGAAGCTTTGATAAAAGGCCTGATGGAGCCATGCTATTATGTTGTTTACACTAGATTCTGACTGTACCATCCAAATGCTGCATCAGAACTCGAGACTTTACAGACCAGGCCAGGCTTCTGTTATTCAAATTTGGGGAGGTTTGAGAGAATTGTAGCCTCAGTTGCCTGTTCTTAACTGACAGAAGTGGCACTCAGTGTGCTCTTCTGCACATATGCCTCACGGTTTGATGTTAATTCAGAGATGCTTCTGCATACCTTGGGAATATTGTAAGGTTAATTGAGTTACTGTTACCTTTCTATCAGCTTGAACCAGTCTGGCCAGTTGCCTCTGACATCATGGCGTTTTTGCTCAAAGAACTCATGCTTTTTTGGACCATTCTCTTAAAACCATATACATGGCTGTGTGAGAATACAGTGGTATGGAAAGTATTCAGTAAAGTACCATTTACATTTTTCGCTCTTTGTTTCATTGCAGCCATTTGCTAAAATCAAAAAAGTTCATTTTATTTCTCATTAATGACCACTCAGCATCCCATCTTGACAGAAAAAACAGACATATAATTTTTTGTTAATTTATTAAAACTGAAATATAACATCACCCTGTGCTGTGACACTTCTTGAAATGGTTCTACTCCTTCTTGGAGTCGAGCTGTGTTTAATTTAACTGACTGGATTTGATTAGGAAAGGCACACATTGGTCTATATAAAACCTCACAGCTCACAGTGCATGTCAATGAAAATAAGAATCATGAGGTCGAAGGAACCACCCAAGGAGCTCAGAGGCAGAATTGTGGTTACAAGGTAACAAAATAAAATTCTGCATGACTCAAGGTTTCTAAGAATAAAGTGGCCTACATAATCCTTAAATGTAAGAAGTTTGTGATGACCAGAACTCTTCCTAGACGTGGCCATCCAGCCAAACTTAGCTATCGTTGGAGAACAGCCTTGGTGAGAGAGGTAAAGAAGATCCCAAATATCACTATGGCTGAGCTCCAGATAGGCAGTAGGGAGATTGGAGAAAGTTCCACAAAGTCAAATATCACTGCAGCCCTTCACCAGTCAGGGCTTTATGGCAGAGTGACCCAATGGAAGCCTCTCCTCGGTGCAAGACAAATGAAAACCCAGATAGAGTTTGTTAATTCTAAGCGGGCACTGCTCATCACCTGCCCTATACAATCCCAACAGTTAAACATGGTGGTGGCAGCATCGTGCTATGGGGGTGTATTTCAGCTGCAGGGACAGAATGACTGGTTGCACTTGAAGGAAAGATGAATGTCAAGTACAGTCTTTATCCTCTTAAATACTTAAAACAGCCTGTCTAGCACTAACAGTGCGTTATGCCATGGAATTGGCGGATTAAATATTTGCATTAACGAGCAATTGAACAGGTGTTAATAAAGTGGCCAGTTAGGTGCTAATAAAGTGGCCAGTAAATGTATATCTATAGTATGAATCTTAATATAAATGAAATTCAACTGATTTTAATCAGTTCCACATTTTTTTATACTATATTTTATACAACATATGGTGTGTGGTTAGCAAGAAAATGTGAATGTACTTTATTAGAGAAAATGATTAAGGAAGGCAAAAATAGGTGAAGACAAGTGTAATAAGCACAGAAAATGAAAAGAATCATATTTGCTATCATAATGTCTTTTTTTTCTAGTGGTCAGTAATGTGAGTGATTTGCTGGGTCTGGACTGCTTCCAGTTGTCTGAAGTTTTAACACAGCGTTCCATGATTCTCCGAGGAGAAGAGATTTGTTCTCCACTTACTATAGAACAGGTAACACACACACACACACACACACACACACACACACACACATACACACACACTGCTTTATACAGCATTTACCAAGCAATCTTCTTATAAATTAAGATATTGAAATTGTGTTCACATAAACAAACACACTTTCACGTCACACCTACTGTACCTGCGTGGTCACTTTCTTCTCCTGATGTTTAGGCGATAGATTCGCGGGATTCGGTGGCCATGGCTCTGTACTCTCAGTGTTTCTCCTGGATCATAATGCGCATTAATCAAAAGATCAACGGCAAGGACAACTTCAAATCCATCGGTATCCTCGACATCTTTGGCTTTGAGAACTTTGAGGTGAGAGGTGCTTTAACCCAACAAAAATCATAACAGAACATACAAGATAATCACAATCAAAACATACAAGATTACTGATAAATGCAGTCCCAATGCGACACAAGCATGTATCTCATAACAGCTATGCATATGACATGGATTTTCATATTCAACTTGAACAACATGTCCACAGGTAAATCGCTTTGAACAGTTCAACATTAACTATGCTAACGAGAAGCTGCAGGAGTATTTCAACAAGCACATCTTCTCTCTGGAGCAACTTGAGTACAACAGGTAAAAGTTTAAACACAAACAGAAATTTAACAGTTGCGTAGTTTTTGTGTCAAAATTATAATTAAGAAACCAAAATTTAATATGGCACATTTCTGCACATTCTAGGCAAACATTTCATACCACAGGATGCAAGGCAGGGCACTTGTCCATTCAGGACACATGCATACACACAACCACAAATTTTTCTCAGTATACTGGTAGGGACTTTCAATTGACATAATAATTACTGTAGCCACATTTATGTCTAACCTTAACTTAAACCTCAGAAATTTTACATCCTTAGAATTGTTGGTGTTTTGGATTGGTGTTTCCCTCTTAAATTTAGGAGTAGATCAATGATAAAAGTTATTTATAATGCATCCAATCCTCTAAAAAACCTCTAAAGTGATAAACTGTTGAGTGGAGGATTTGTAGGAGACTAATGATAATAATGAGACTAAAGAAAAGTGATTGACAGGAGTAACAACCAATCAGCAATTTTCAAAAGAATGCGTTTTACCTAGTAATCAGGTCAACCTTGCCACCGTATTTTGTGTTCTCCTTGCTCAGACTTGCTCTCAGATTGCTTCTGAATCACTGTTAAAGCTAAAACTCATAGCTAGGAGTTTGGACCTCTCTAAGAACATTTTTAGAATATTTATGAATACAGCACCAGATTTGTTATCCTTATGGGAACATTTGCTGGAACTTTAAGAAGGGTCTCTTGAGCTAACTACAGCACCCCCACTAATTTCAGACATATCATTAAAAAGTCTACTCACTGATCACTTTATTTGATGCACCTCTTTGTTTCTACACTCATTGGCCATTTTATCAGTTTTACTTACCGTACTTTTCTCCAATTACAGGAAGTCCATTCGTTTCTACACATACTTTGTTAGTTCCCTTTACTCTGTTCTCTAATGATCAGGACCCCCCACAGGACCAGCACAGATCAGGGACTATTTGGGTGGTGGACAATGATACTGTGGTAATGTATTAGTATGTGTTGTGCTGATATGAATGGATCAGATACAGCAATGCTACTGGAGTAAGTAAACACCTCAGTGTCACTGCTGAAATTAAAAATAGCAATGGCAGCACTGCTGTGTCTGATCCACTTATACCAGTACAACACACACTAACACATAACCACCATGCCAGTATCACTGCAATGCTAAGAATGAGACACCACCCAAATAGACATGATCTGTTGGGGTCCTTTGGTGGAGCTGATCATTAGTGGACAAAGTAAAGGGGACAAGGAAAGAATGTAGAGACATAGATGAACTACAGTCTTTATTTGTGCTTCTGTATGGTAAGTGGAATTTATCAAATGAACAATGAGGGGAGACACAAGAATACATATCTATGTAATAAAGTGATTGGTGAGACTATATATGAGGTTAAGAGTGGTTAATATTAAAAATATATTACTTTAAAATAGAATATTATACATCAGTACAGGCTATGTGTATCCAGCATGTCTGCATTTCAGTCTAGCAGAAGCTGCACCTGCACCTCAGTTTTTTCAGGTGTGTTTTTTCTTGAATGAAATGTAACTGCCTTGATCCGGTATACTATCCTGCTTTGTACACTAAGTTTCGGTGTATAAATGTAACCAAAAAGAAATGTAAATAGTGCTACTAAAATAGATTTATCATGACAACTGTAATATATATAACATAGAGTCATAGATTACCATTTATTGACATGCATAGTCTGTGTTGTCCTGAACATGTTTTGGTGTGCAGAGAAGGAATTCGCTGGGAGGCCATAGACTGGATGGACAACGCAGAATGCTTGGATCTTATTGAAAAAGTAAATCACAATCACTTGTAATATATCTCATTATTTCGATTTGTTTAAATCATAACAAATGTTTTGTTGGAGAGTTCACTAGTAAACAGAGTTCTTATCTAAAGACATAAAAGACATACATCTAGTTTGTCCTTTTAGCAGTAGTCATTGTAATGACTCTGATTTGTGTAAACTATGGCACACTTATTGTGTGTTTATTTGTAGAAACTGGGCATGCTGGCACTGGTTAATGAGGAGAGTCGCTTCCCTAAAGGCACTGACTTTACCCTACTGGAGAAACTACACAGCCGTCACTCTGTGAGTTACTCACACACACACACACACACACACACACACACACACACACACACACACACACACTGAAAAGCATTCTCTGCATGCCATTATACATACAGATGTGCAAATTCAAATGAATGTGTTTGATGCCTTCACAGACAAACCCGTACTATGTGAAGCCCAGACTGGCAGATCATCAGTTTGGCATCAAGCACTATGCTGGAGAGGTATGGTTCATGCTCCAAATCATTTTGCTCATTCTTTTAATTCTTTCCATTCTTTCCTTTTGCTATCTTTGTTGATGCTCCTCCATTCCAGGTTTTGTATGATGTGAGAGGGATCTTGGAGAAGAACCGAGACACTTTTAGAGATGATATACTAAACATGCTGAGGGACAGCAGGTTAGAAACACAAATACACAACTTTTCCAACTCAAAACTTTGCAACAACTAGGATCAAGCAGTCAGGATTGCCGGAGACTTTCCTCTACAGTCACCTGAACTAAAACCCATCAAGCATTCGTTTAAGCATTCAGATCACAGGATGCTCTTTGCAACGCCACTGAAATTCATTTTAAACAAAATAATTTATGCAAACCTGCAACTTCTTATTGACCAATACAAAGACAACTCACCTTTACAGTGGATTTATTAAGTGACATGCATTATGTACCAGTTTAGTATATGGTAACAGAATATGGAACAGAAAATCCAGGGTTCATATCCCACTCCTGCCATGCTATGACTGCTTTGTCTTTAAGCAAGGCCCTTAACCTAAATATTTTTGGATTATAAGATTGTATTAGTTGTAAGTTCCTCTGGACAAGGGAATGTGCCAAATGACACAATTTATGACATTCTGAAATATATCAAAAGATTAGACTGTTTTCTCCCAAACTGTTAATGCCGATTATGTGAACTGTGACAAAAACCCTGTACTAAATTTAAGAAATATGCAATAAAAAACTAACTTTTAATGTATGAAAATATCATGATGTCTATACAATAGCTAACAAAAGTGAGTACACCCCTTACATTTTTGTATCTACACTGCTCACAAAAATTTGGAGATTGTTCACGATGGGATACTACATTTTAAAATACGTCCTAATTTTTGTGAGCAGTATATTTTATTTTATATTTTAACGGGACAACACTGAAGATATGATAAAAAGTACCGAGTCTACAGCTTATATAACAGTATAAATTTAAAATTCAAAATAATATTCAAAATAACTCAACTCACAACCATTAATGTCTAAACCGCTGGCAGCAAAAGTGAGTACAAATTATGCCAAATTAGCCATTGCCTATTGTGAATGAGAAGCAGGTGTGTTAAATTTGGTATTGTCGCTCTCACACTCTTTCATACTGGTCACTGGAAGTTCAACATGGCACCTCATGGCAAAGAAGTCTGAGGATCTGGAAAAAAAATTATTGCTCTAAATAAAGTTGGCCTAGGCTGTAAGAAGATTGCCAACACCCTGAAAGTGAGCTGTAGGACGGTGGCCAGAGGTTGGCTTTTGAAAATAAACGTATGAGTGCTGGCAGCACTGATGCAGAGGTTGGAGGTCAGCTTGTCAGTGCGCAAACCATACACTGCACATTGTATCAAACTGGTCTGCAGTTTGGCAACTGGTCATTGTCATCCCAAATGGAAGCCTCTTCTAAACCTGATGCACAAGAAATCTCACAACAGTTTGCTGAAGTTAATTAAGGAAACCATGAATGCCAACATGTATTGTGACATACTGAAGACATACAACATATTGTGACAGACATGATCCTGTCGCAGGGCAGTATTCCTACATGATAATGACCCCAAACACACCTCCAAGATGACCACTGCCTTGCTAAAGAAACTGAGGGTAAAGGTCAAGCTTGTATCCAGACCTAAACCCTATTGAGCATCTGTGGGGCATTCTCAAATGGAAGGTGGAGGAACGCAAGGTCTCTAACATCCACCAGCTCCATGATGTCATTATGGAGGAATTCAAGGAGGCAACCTGTCAAACTCTACTGAACTTCATGTTGGCAGTTGAGAAAACAATGATGGAAACACAAAATAATGGCACTTTAGGCACAATTTGGACATTTTCACTTAATAATGTACTCACGTTTGTTGCCAGCGGTTTAGACATTAATGGTTGTGTTGAGCTATTTTAAGAGCGCAGCAAATTTACACTTTTATCCAAGCTGTAGACTGACTACCTTACATTGTGTCATATCTTCAGTGTTGTTACATGAAAATATATAATAAAATATTTACAAAAATGTGAGGGCTGTACTCACTTTTGTAAGATACTGTATGTGTGCATCTATTTATGTATTGTATGTGTGTGCACCCAGGCTGGACTTCATCTATGATTTGTTTGAGCAAGTGTGTAGCAGAAATAATGAGGAAACCCTAAAAATGGGCACTGCCAGGAAAAAGCCCACCGTCAGCTCCCAGTTCAGAGTGAGTGCTGCCCTATGTTCAATAGAAATCTCTCCCTAAACAAATATTACACAGAATTAAAAATTAGGTAAAATACATTTATTTTGCTGGTATAATAATGGTTTAATTAAAACATCCATTTGTGATTTGGTAAACGGTATAGAAAGTACTTTAAAACCAGTTGCAGTATGCAACCTCTCTCCTATTTTTCAAATGGCCAGTCAATTCTGACTCTTGGATATGATCATTCAGACCTGGAAAATTAGTTTAGATCTGTTACAAAAATTGTATCAGTTATACAGTATGTTACTATAATGCATCTACTCTACATTCTTTTCTAAGGACTCCCTTCACTCCTTAATGGCTACTCTGAGTGTGTCCAACCCCTTCTTTGTGCGATGCATCAAACCAAACATGGACAAAGTGAGTCTCTCTAGCAACAATACAAACAAAAATATCATGATCAGCAATTCACTTCATTATTAATGTTATTTTTTTTTATTTTGGCAGACATTTGGAAATGTTTAGATTAGAAGTGTATACTTACCCTTTTAGTTAGATTTCATAGATTTTTGGGCTACTGATCATGAAACTCACCTTAAAACTTTAATATCACATATTTTTATTTTTATTTTTGTGTGATTTCCCTTCATATGTTAAGTGTACTCGCATGGTTCTGACAGTCCTATTATGCCTGGGCGTACAGGTGCTATGTAAATA
>JAVSBV010042530.1:0-11206 GCA_033117975.1 Parotocinclus spilosoma
ACAATTTGGAATAATTCTGTAACGTAACAAAATGTGGAAAAAGTAAAGCGCTGTGAATACTTTCCGGATGCACTGTACAATTCAAATGTAACTCTGGGAGCCTCATAATTTTTTTGATCATCTTTGAGCTGTTTCTACACCTTGATAAGAGTTGGCCTGTGGTAAATTTAGTTGACTGGACATGATTTTGAAAAACACACATGGTTTATATATGGTACCCTGTAAGCAATTCAAAGCAAAAATCAAGCCATGAGGAAGAAAGAACTGCCTGTTGAGCTTAGTGACAGGGTTGTGTGGCAGCACAGATCTAGAGAAGGCTACAAAAATTTGCTGCCTCCATAATTCTTAAATGGAAGAAGTTTGGAACAACCAAGACTTTCTCTAGAGCTAGCCACCCCACCAAACCAATCTGGGCTTTTTGTGTGTGAGTGTTCAATCTTTTCAAAACCATCTTGTTTCTCGCAGTCCGAGTCATTAAGGTGTGTTTTTATTGTTTGGAAATTCCAGGTTAATGCATCTTTTACTGAGTCTAGCCACTCAGCTTTAGCCCAGACTGACAGAGTGCTGCAGTGATGGTAGTTTTGTTTTAGCACAAGGCTGCAACATAAGGTGAGAAAAAGTGAAAGGGCCTTAAGTATTTCCTTTATGGATTGTATATTATACATATTACATGTACAGTATATGTAAAATAATGTAATGGTGTATGAAAAATACATTGTACAAGACAAATGTGCTGCCAGACTTGCCATGTGTGTAAACTGATATCCATACCTAGAAGCTGGTTGGCTGAGGTGGTGGTGAGATTAAACTGCTGCTCCAAGTACTTGCCCAAGAATGCAGCAAAGCCAGCAACAACTGCTATCTCCATACAGGCAGCCAGGATAATACAGGTAAACACAGGATTGGACAACAGGTGTTTGGTCACCTTCGGAATCACTGAAGTGAGCACACACAGACAGGGACAAGAACACAGACAAATACACAAGCAAGGAGAGAGAGACATTTAGACAACGAAACAAACACAGGAGAGAAAAAAATCAGAAGCATGCATGGGCAGAAGTCTCCTTCACCTGAAAGCTCACTACCTTACCAGTCCAGTGCTTGCTTTCTCGTTAGCTCAAGGCTGTTCTTTAGGAAACTCAGTTGATGTCTTTAGAGAATTAGTTACCTGTGTAAGTTACATGTTTTTGTGTATGACTTTCTGCTGCTAACATGTAACAAGCTGTAAATGGTAAATTTGCAAGTTGACTGTTACCCCTCTACCTGTATATTCTCTCTTACATATATAAATATGTATATAAACTGGTTCACATGAACTTGTTGAGTCTTTGTTTCATCACACAGATCAAAACACCACACAATATTTGGCATATTTAATATTTTACTTAAAACTGTATATTTAAATACACAAACTTAAATTAAGTTTTCCCATAGGTGCACACTTAGATACTTTAGTCATTTAGCAGACACTTTTTTTCAGGGAGACTGAACTGTTACAACTGTAAGGACCCAATGGTACCAGCTTGGCAAAAACCTGGATTTGAACCATGGACATTCTGGTACACAATGCAATACCTTAATCAAAAATGAACAGGGTACAGGGTATCTTATAGGTAGCTTATTTAAACTAATAGCAATCATTATAACAAAATATACCCCCACTGAATAGCTTAGGCAGTAACTATGCTCTTTTGTGCTTTTAAAAAAAATAATAACCTTGACAGTTTATACAGACACTGAACACATGAGATATGATACTGGCATTGGAGTAAATATATGCAGTACACTACCTCTGAGCTGATCACAGCAGGAGCTGTTGAGCTGATGGTCATATAACACACCGTTACTTGGTTTTGGATTTTCAAAACTCTGAGATGCAGGAAGCATGGCCTGTTCACTCTCTGTGCCAACATCACCCGGTCCCTCAGCCAGAGATGAAGGGAAACCGAACATGAAGATGGCAGAGAAAAAAAGTAGAACGCCACAAAGGAGGAAGCCTCCCCACCACGCTCCAATCCATCGTGGGTCGTCTGGGGTGATATCCACCTTGCCTGCACATAAATGCTTTTGTGTTCACATATTGCTTGTGTTTTCATCTACTTATGCAAAATTATCTCTCTTTTCTGAGGTTAATAAATAAATCAATCAATAAAACCAAAATAATTTTTATTTCAAATAAGTGATGTCAACATGTGATTGTAATCATGATTTGGTACAAAAGCAATATCTACAAAAGGCTAAGACTTTGGTGATCGAAGGTGGGCAGAGGAATATCAGTTTGTCAATACATGAACAAATAAAAAAATAATTTAATGTTTAAAACTTGCTAATGGACCCAATTGTGGAAGCCTGACAGAGGTGAGATTTGAACCCTGGACCAGAGTCCAGTACCTTAACCGCTAGGCTACCTCAGTCCCAATAGTTGATAGACTGCACTACAATACAGAGTTACATTCACAAATGGCACTTAAAACTGTATTGTGCAAAAAAGAAACTTAATGTTAACAATGAATAGAACCATCCAGAATGTTATTAGCAAGTCCAAAAGCCAGAGTCTGTCATGGTATGTGGGTTAGTTAGAACATTTTCATTTTGTTTCACAGTGCCAACATTGCCATCACAGTATATGCCATTAGACACGTGACAGTGCTTAACGAATATTGCAATTTTCTTGCAAACGGTAAGTGATACAGATATAATGAAAACATATTTGTGTTCAGCATGTTAAAATCTACTTCTTTCACAAAAACTTATATAGGAAACAAAATGATCATACAAATTTGTTAACCAGTGTAATATATGCTGAATTAAGGACTTTGTCTGGCATGAACAGGAAATTAAAACCAATCTGGCTGTAAAAGCTTTCACCAACCTAAACCGACCTCAAGCCCTAGTTTTTTGTTTAAGTTTTGAATAGTCAAATTTCTGCCAGACTGTGATTTCAATGCTGGTTATTTAAACAATAAATTCTATAGTTTCGAAACATAAATATGGAATCCTTAACTTAAAATATTAATAAATAAAGCAAAAAGAGGTTTTAACTCACAAAAAATAAGTGATATTGCATTATGGGATAGTTTAAGGTAACCCTTAAACTATCCCATAATGAGCAGTATATATTTCACAATAACCAACTGGCCTTAGTATTACATTTAACATCTACAGGCATAAATAATACTGGCACCTACTTGCATCCACAAAGGCGGCGTCCACATAGAACTTTGTGCAGACAGAGCCAAGGATGAAGCCACAGGCAGGTCCAAATACCAGAGTGGAGAATAATATACCTGTGGTGAGATACAGAAATCAATTTGATTATAGTCATAAATATTTAGAATCAATTCAATTATCAATACATTATCTAGAGCAGAATCTAGAACACAGAAACAGACAATGCATCTATGGTTAACAAATAATGAGTGACAGCTATCAGATTGTGAGTTCTGATATTGTACATATATTATAATAAATCATAAAGTATTCATGCTGTAATAGTGTGGGAGCGGTTGATGAGCGTACTTCTGTATTTATGTTGTTATGAAAACATACTAATAGAACAAGCTGCACGCCGTGTGTCAGACTTCTACCATCTCCTGTACTCAACATCAGTTTTCAAAGCACAAAGATCTAATCTAACCTTTTCAATTTCATAAAATATTTAAGGAGAATAAATATTTATGATATTGATTCCTGACAATGTAAAAGGCTTCAATGACATGCTTTTAGATACAAAGCAGATGAAAGGAAGAAAGATCCATAACTAAAGATACCATTTAAACCACATGGTGGTGCAGTGTAACCAGTGTAATGCTTGAACAGAAGCAGACACTTCTAACGAATGACTCAGATAGCACTGGGCATTTTTGTGGAAGAAAATCTAGCAGCAATACACAGTCTCATCTGCACTCCTGGTAAATGCTGTAAATGTAAAGAAGTGCAAATAGGACTGTAAGAAATTCAAGATAATAGTTGAAATACAGTAATAATGTTGACACAACATGTGCCACAATAACTGTCTCCCATAGAAATTCTTAAAACAGAATGTCACTTAAGCATTTTAATTCTATCTATATTCTAGGGCCTTTTAAAACATGACTGGGCAATATAAGGAGGCAAATGTCAAATTTTCATAGTTATTCTGCATCATTGAAAAGAAAAAAGTGTGTTGGCCATCACAGCTAAACAATTGACTTCACAAAGCTACTTTCTTCAAAATGCCCATATCTACATTTAGGAAGCTAAAGTTACAAAGAGCATGCCTGGATTAGCAGTTTATTTTACCCTCATCCATAGCGAGGATGATAAGACAAGACAAACCCCCAATCAACCCCCCCTAAAAAATAAATAAATAAACTTCAAGGATCAATATTGAAGAGTTACGAAATAAAGTCTCCAAAACTACAATCAGATGCCACCTCTTATCCAATCTCTTATCTTATCTGTTGTCTAACCACCAACAAAATGCCTAAAGCTTGCTAAATGCTACTGTATCTATGACTAGAAGTGTTTAAATAAAAAAAGAAATAGCTTTCTGAAACCATGGTGGGTTTGACATAAAAAGGAGGATGGCTTAACTGAAAAGAACATTACCGTGGCACGTGGTCTTGTAATAATAGTTTATTGATGGATTTTCTACATATTTCAGAGTGAGATTAAGGTTATGTTCCAAAAGGTGAACTTTTTATAGCCCTTTTTATTCATCTATAGCAGGGCTGCCTTTTCCCAATTGCATAGCAAACGTTTCTTTGGCATTTAGCCTCTACAACATGCATATGTTAAACAGTAAATCAGATATATTTAAAGGCAAGATAAAAAACACAAAAGTAACAAAGCAAATTTTGAAAATTGAAAAGAGAAGCTTTGCACTGTAATATTATACACGGTGAGGGCAGTATTTCCTAGGATATTCTAAAATAGACACCAAGTGACCCAGTACTATTTATACCCAAAAGGAACATTTAGGGGGAAAAACAGATCTACTTTAGACTGTGAGCAGTGCAATTTAAACAGTCTGTCCCTGTACCTGGTGGTAGCCATTATATTAGTCACAATAAACAACTGGTACACAAATCCCAAACTAAAATTATAATATTGATTAGGACTGGATATGCTTTACAGTTATGCATTACTGTTATAACGCGTTACTGTTATGCATGGGGGTAATCCTATTAGTTTACCCTGTTAGTCATAGTTATTTACAAGGTAAAATTGGCTGTATGGGAAAAAAACCACTAAACAACATTAATAGGTTTGAACAATAATGCTGCAATGTGTTACATATACTTACTGAATCACACACAATTACTGTACCAGGCTCTACCCAAATCTTCCATAAGCTCACAAACAGAATGTACCTATGTTTTTTGTGTGCTGTAAGCATTTGCAAGTTTTTGACATTCAATAAGTTATTGAATGCCACCTGCTGTGTGGTATGATTCAAATCTAAAAAGCTAGAATGAGGTAAAAATCTGAAAAACTGAAAAGAATACAAATAAAATGACACAAACAACTTACAGTAATATTATTGCAAATTATGTGGTCCATGTCAAAGGTCTAAAAATGGAGTCTAACATGAAGGGCTGAACACATCTCAGTGGTTATATTTTACAGAGAAAAGTATGTAGGTAAACTACAAAGTCATTTCTTAAAGATTAAATATGGTCACTTGTAGCTTTGTTGGAACTTTCACTGGAATTTTTAGATGAGAAATGAAGATGATGTCGAGATACTGGGCCAGGTGTCAGTATTCTACACTACGAGCTGGCCAAGTGCAGCAAGTAGTGTGTCATTCCACAAACAAGCTGTTAAATAGACATGCAGCCATGATAGCGTGTACATGGGCTTGCACTCTATGCACATGAAGGAAGATTTAATAAAGCACTTCAATCATGAATCAAAAACCATTACATAATCTAACTACTTTTTAATCAGTTAATGATCTTTATACCGTTGTTTTGGGAAATGTCATAAACCCTGAATATGCAATACGTACCACATTTGTTTTACAATATAGACATACTGTGGGAGTAAGTTTTGCAAGTAACACTTGTAAAAGTGCTTGCTTGGATCTTTGTGCAGACGGATTCATACTGTAGCAGGACAATGAACCAAAACACAGCTTAAAGCTTTGCAATAAATACTTGAAGAGCAAAGATCAAGAAGTGCTCACTCACATGACCATTCCTGCACAATCATTGGACTTAAATACCATCAAGCATTTATTGGGGCAGTTGAAGACAGAAGCCAAGCATAAAGTTCCATCACAAAAATTCATTGGTATAAACTCATGCCATCCAGCTTGAGCACATACTGTCATTACAGCAAAAGCAGGGCATATCAGTTACTCTTGTCATTCTGATTATATGGTTTGTAATTAAAAAAAATAAAATAATTTTCACTAAGAGTCTTAGATTTCTATCCCCCAATGCATACAATACATAAGCACATTGCTCACTGTTGTCATTTGTCATGGCCTTACTGTACTCTATTACTATTATTTTAAGTAGTTAACTAATCAACGTTAGCATGACATCACACATCAAGTTGCACACCCTTTGCACTCTGTGAGGTATTATCCTACTAACAATACAAAAACCAGCTTTCTAAATGTCCTGGATGGATTTTACACAATGGGTAGTGTCTTGAGGAAGAGTAGGTCATGCAAATGTGGGCAAGGAGCTCCACAGAGTTGAGTAGAACACTTTGAACACTTTTAAAGTGTCCCGAAAATACCATAAATATCAGGTACAATTTTGGATAATTCAGGTTGTTATTCTGTCTAATTATTAGAAATTACATCATATTATACAGGGTGGCATGGTAGTGCAGTGGTTAGCACTGCCGTCTCACAGCTCAGGGACCCTGAGCGTCGCCTGTGTGGAGTCTGCATTCCCTTGTGCTTGCGTTGCTTTTCTCCGGGTATTTTGGTTTCCTCTCACATGCTAAAGACATGCTTTGAGGAAAAATGCTTTGAGGTTAATTGACATCTCCATTATGCCCTTAGTGTGTAAGTGCCCTACGATGGATTAGAGCCTTGTCCATGGTTGCTGGCTAGGCATCGGCTCTCCCGCAACTCTGACTAGGATAATGATTAAGATAGGTTATATCTTAGGTTAAAATAATGAATGAATTAACCATATCAAATATAACAGTTTGTTTAACCTTTTCTTGGCTCTGCGCTCTAGCTTTAGCCTTTCTTAAGCTTGTTCAATTCCACATATTCAGCAGGGTCATGCTTTTTTATGTTTTCAGAAATATTCCTCCACTTATTTCCGTGATCCATGTATTGCATACAGCACACGCTGAAGAGCTTCTACTCTGAAGACATGGCTGTATCAGAAATAGATCCCTACCCCTTCTTTAGTACTGCACTATTAAGGGAGACTATTTGGTTGATTAAGTATGAATCAAAACACACCAGAAATCTAATGCTCACGAACATGCACCAGTAGCTGTAGTAGTAACAACTAACCACCAACAGCTGAACCATGTTTAGGGCCTGTGTGTAGCCTGAACTGTATTAAACATGTATGTTCTGTTCATGTATGACTGTGTATGTTTGTGCTGTAACAACATCCGTTATTTAAGGCTCACTGCCTATCACCGGTCACCTTGAAAACCAGCCAATTCAGGTAAACAGTCAATCGATGGGTGCATTGCTAATACATATAAATGTATTTGATAGTTTTGGTTACTATAAAATAACCTAATGATGACTAACAAATGCAAAGAGGAGCTCAGAAATCAGGACGTGAAGCACTACCATTTGTGGTAGGCATCTAATACAAGCTCAGCAGACAAGAACAAGCAAGATCTAAGCTACTACATTAGATTAAAGCCATAACTGAGACCAGAGAAAGCTACAGCAGATCACAAATGACTAAAAAGTACACAGAGCAGACAGTTAATTGCAGACAGTATGAATATTAGGCCTGGAAGACATTCTGAAATTTCAAAGCATTTACCACTTTGTAATGTTGCCTTTCCTTTTTTTTTAATTTTTAGTACAAATGATACCAAGCGATTTACTGTTTCAGGTGTTATTGTGTCCCATTTTTCCCACAAATAAGTCTTAAAATGTGCAACAGTACGTGGTCAAATGAAAAAATTCTCCACATAATCTCTATTGGAGACAGATTAGGAGTCAGGCCAGTCCAGTACTAGTCCCCTTCTTCCACATTCATGCCTTTGTAATGCATGCAGCATGTGGTTTTGCACGGTCTTGTTGAAAAAGTCATGGTTGTCCCTAAAAAAGTTAAAAAGGCTACTTGAAGGCAGCTTATGTCGCTCTAAAATCGCAATTAATTTTTCTACATAAATGCCATTACAGTGAAAGTGACATTTGTCAAGTGCACTAACCCAAACCCATACTTTTTGGAGCCTGGCTTATCTTGCTGATAGCAGTATGCCCAGGAAAAACATTCCATGAGATGTTATAGTAAAACTATAAATTGCTTGACAGTTTTTATGTGAATTTTCACAATTTGATCATAAAGTTTACTGTTCCACTATATTTTTTATGGAAATATGGTTCTTTATGGTTCTATTGTTAAATTTTATAGTACAATTGTAAACTTGGTTGATTACAAACTGACAATAAATTATTTCACAGTTGTACTGTGGATTTTATGGTAATGTAGCCACTTAATAGTATAACTGGCAAATTTCACAGTACATTTTTTGCTAGATAGATGGTCTTTTTTACCTTGCTCTAGAGTACACATTCCATTTATTCCAAAAAACAACCTGAAATACTGTTTCATCTAACCACAATACATGGTGATGGTCCATCTTGTGATGCCTCTGAGCTCAGATAAGTCAATATTTCTTCTGGACATGGTTAACATAAAGATTCATTATCATGCACAGTAAAAGTGGCTTTTGTGAATGTAACTGCATAGTAATGCTTAATAAAGGTTTGATAAAGTAAGTAATCCTTGCTCATGTGGTTATAGCAGATATTGCTGAATGATGATTATTGATGCAGTTCCATCTTAGGGAACAGAGGTCACAGGCATTCAGCTTAAGCCCTTTACATCCTGAAATTCCTCCAGATTCCTTGAATTGTTTAAAAGATATTATGTAATAAAGAGGGAGAAATATGCAAGTCACATCCAATCTTTCTGTGAGGAACACATTTTAATAATTTTTATCACACATTTGTTAACAAAATGGAGATCCTCTGCTCATCTTTGCTCATAGACTCAGCCTTTCCTGGATGCTGCCTTTGTACCAAATCATGTTGACATCACCTGTTTGGAATCACATAACTACTTATTTTTTTTTATTTCTGAGATATTAAGTTGTTGGAATGTGCTGTTTCTGAAATGCAGGAATGTAAGTTTATTAATCTCTGGTTTGTTTTAGTGTTTTAAATAACAGTTTTATCAATAACACTTAAATGGATTTAAAATCTTTAGGATTTTGTTATGTAGTAGATACTGGCAAGAGCAGAAGGTACTTAAAAAGGAGTGTAATGTCCTGTGTAGGGTCTAAGTGTGGAGGTTTGTTTCTATGTTTTCTTGAGATGAGCAATCAAAAGTTTTAAAAAACATACATTTCTGTATTACCCATCAAATTAACATAATAATTATGTAACAACTGTATTTTAGCAAATTATGCAAACATGACTTTCTCTTAAAACAAAAACTTTAACCTGATCTTTCTGGACTGTTGATTAAAGTATTATTGTGCTTCAGACTACATAACAAGCACTAAACAATTTCAAAATGAAAACACAGACAGAGAAAAACTGTATAAGGGTACACTGCATACTGCAAAGCAATGAAAGACAGGCAGGCAGACTGGGGCACACTGTTTCCTTAGAGATCATAGGCATGTGAGGGTGTGTTTTGATTGCTCATAGCAACAAGGCCAGAACCACAGTACTCACAGGAAACCTCAAAAACCCTGCACGGTAAAACTGACAATTTAGCCTAAGCTTTCCACAAAGAATAAAAAGCATATGATAGATCTACTTTTATTTTCAGATAGCACATGATACTACAGAAATGTTGACGAAACATTAAGTTCCAAGCAATATCTTGACATAAAAGTTAAATGTCTAAGACTATTTGTTCCATCTGTGAATATGATCACTTTCCCTCCTCATTAAGGGTAAACACAGTACTTATGTACTCAGATTTTTGCAGACATGACATGCTAGGGATGACACACTGAAGGCACGTTCACAAAGCAGAATTTTTTTGTAATTGCTGAGGATTGGCTGCCTTTGTGGCATTACCTTACCACACAAGCAGGTTTAGCTCTGCAGAGAAAAGTGTGTGCAGTATTGTTTTGCTATGTAGACAATCAAACTTCTGGTTTAAAAGAAGAGTATTTATAGCTTCTGAATAGCTATAAAGTGGAGTCTAGATTAGGCTGGTGGTTTTAATATACGGAAAGCAAATGCTTGTTTAAAAAGTAAGTTACTTTATGTACGCTACTCATAGAAATTAGGGGACACTTGTGAAAAATCTTCAAAACTTCAAAACAATGAAATATCCCCTAATTTCTGTGAGTGCTGTATATACATATATAGATTGGACATTTTATAAGCTACACCTGTTTGACCGCGTGTTAACACAAATATCTAATCATTCATCAATCAATCACATGGCAGCAGCTCAATACATTTTGATACGTGGTTGTAGTCAAGATGAACTGTTGAAGTTCATGTTCACTACCAGAATGGGGAAGAAAGGTGAATTTGAACATGGCATGGTTGTTGGTGCTAGAAGTAATTCAGAAACTGCATATATACTGTGAATTTCATACACAGCCATCTCTAGGGTTTACAGAGATTGGTCAGAAATCCAGTGAAAGGCAGTAACTCCAAAAAAAAAGCAACCGTAACTCAAATAACCACTTGTTACAACGTATAATCAGAATGGTGAAATAACAAAGGAGGCAGAGCAAAAGGCTCTCCAATCTACAAAACAAAAAGGGGAAAATTCACACAGCTGTGATGCGTCCCAAATGAGAATGGCACCCACAGCTGACGCGAACGCGATCCGCGGGCAATGTGTGGTGATACGGCAGAGGGTAGACGTGCGGTCAGCACAAACGGGCACAGATTTGGGATGCTTCACAAATCAAGTGGCGTGGAGGAGCTCCGGGAACGCCAGAGCGTGAGCTCAAGTATGTGCTATCCCTAACGCGCTAGACCCCTCATGGGTTTCCCCTGTACACATCCATCGGCTTTATA
>JAVSBV010042541.1:0-11205 GCA_033117975.1 Parotocinclus spilosoma
CACACACACACACACACACACACACACACACACACACACACACACACACACACACACACACACACACACACATCTCAGTGGTGCAGCAGCGTGTGATGATGGTCTTTAGGAAAAAGTTTGTGCACCCCTGGTCTAGCCCACAATAAGCACCGGCTGAAGGAAGTGGTGAATACACAAGGTCAGGAGTGCTAATTAAACTCCTGCTAATTACCTGATTCGCTTAAACACACTCTAGCGTGTGTGTGTGTGTGTGTGTGTGTGTGTGTGGGGTGTGTTAGCCATGTGTTAGGGGCCCTTCGCACCGCCTCGTCCAATCAGCACGCGACTTCTGGAGCTCGCTCTGCCAATACACAAACACCAAACACTGGCCGTTTGTTCACGCTGCTGTGTGTGTGTGTGTGTGTGTGTATGTGTGGTTTTGATCTGAAGCAGACTGAATGCTCACACACACACACACACACACACACACAAACACTGGCTATTTGAAGGTTTAAACGACGTTTACGTTCATTAAATGAAAAAACCGTTCCACAAAGAAACCTGGGAAGGGGTTTTTTATACTGGACGAATCTCGGTCCTGATCTCCCTCCCCTCCCTCAGAACCACCAATCAATTATATCTGATGGGAACTGTTCGCAAACACCGCTTAAAACTTTACTGTACGTCCAAAATCTAAAATTGCCTAAAAGGATTGCCGATCTTATTACGGAAGACGAAAAGGATCATAAAGGCTGGTATGAGGAAGGAAAAAAAGCCAGGCTCTATCGTGGTTCTGGGTCTGGGACTGGGTCTGGGTCCGGACCCTGGGTAAAAGGTGATTTGTTTTTTTTTGAGGCGGCATTAATGCAGGACCAGACGAGGACAAGGGGACCTGGGCAGCCAGGAGCATGAATTGAAGCCAAAGTCCCTTTTTTTGGTGGACAGATGGATGGAGGGGGCGACGGAGAAGTTCGTGGACGTTCAGCAGGTCCACAGTGGTCTTGGTTATGGTTCAGATGGGCGAATGGACGGTCCCGGGTTTGAACCCGAGACCAGACGAGGACAAGGGGACCTGGGCAGCCAGGAACATGAATTGAAGACACTTTAAAGCTTGTCACCTCAACCGCAAAGAGGAAGGAAAACCCGCCCCAATGGAGGCCGAGCTGGCGTGGTGTTTTTAGCACTGTGGGCGGGTTACTGAGGCGATCCGAGCAGCTCTGCCTCAGCCTGCACGCTCAGACGCGGTTAAGGACGGCCACGGAGAACGGCGTGTCACGTCCGAAGCGGATTTCACTCACAAACGGATTATTTTGGCACCTTTTGGCGCCTCAGAACCCGCTTTTTTCCCCCAGTCAGAAGATGCTGAGAGACCGTTGGGACCATCTGAGCAGGCGCGCGGCTTCGGCTTGCTTTTGATCTTTTTCAAATTTTAACGGTCGTAACGGTTTTAACGGCTTTTTTTTTTTTTTTCCATCACTGTGTTGGTTGGTTGGTATTCTTGGTTAAAGGGACTGCCTGATTTCTTTCTTTATTTCTTTATTTCTTTATTTCACTCCCTCCTCCGGAGATTATCGCCGTTTTATTGACTTGTCAGGCTCGTAATCCCCGGGTCCGACTTGTAATCCGATTTTCCAGTGCCATGGAGCTCCTGTGGAGGTATCTGCTCCTACTTTTGCTCCTCTCGAGCAGGCTCAAACTCTCCGCGTCGACCATTTTGGAGTCCATTTACTGGAACACGTCGAACACCAAGTGAGTTTAGCTTTTTTTTGGGGGGGTTTAATCTTTAAAAAGGTGGATATTAAAGTTCTAAAGTGGGGTGTGCTGAGAAGATGTCCTCTGGTAACATGGAACAATCCAAAAAAAACCAAAAAAAAAAAACCCCAGGCATGAAGAGTTTGTTGACTTTCCTCTTCAGAACGGCGGAGCTGACGGTCCACCTCCACCAAGCCGTTGGACTCTTGAGAGGCTTCTCCTAAAGTAAAGCCATCCCAAGCAAAAAAAAAACAAACCCTACCCCGGACAGCCGCTGTGCTTTTAGATGTTCTTAGATGTTCTTAGATGTTCTTCAGCCCTTTCTTGGGCGCTTCGCAGCATCCTGGTGGCCCCACGGGTCCAACCATCTGCTCGGTCCATCAGGTGGAATATCGAGAGGTGTCGAGCGAAGAAAAATACTGCGCCTGTTCCCTTTTTACGGCGTTTTTACGACGCGTCATTACGGGGCCAAATAAAGGCCTCGGTTTTACTTTTCGGGCCCCCCCCCCGACAGGGTGGACCAAACGCTCGTAAAGCCGTCGGAGGTGGCACGGAGCTGGCCCTCGAAAAAAACCTTACAGTGGGCCGGTAATTGCGGCGTCGGGCATTAGCTCGGACCGACTCGGCTCGGGTTGGGGTTGGGGCGGGGGGGGGCAAAAACCACCCCCAGAAAATCCCTCTGTTGGGCTCCAGGAAACTCTTTTGTCACGGGGATTTGGAGACAAAAGGCCCTCAAGGTTCAGAGATCAATCCCTCTACCACCACCCCCCTTCCTTCAAAAACCAAAATGCTTTCGCTCACCGGGGTCCAGCTAAAGCCGCAGGGGGGCTGCGGGGGGGCGGCGGCGGGGTGGTGTGCAGGGGTATTTTAGCCTAATGCTTCCTGACTTACCAGGACCCCGGGCTTGTTTACGAGGACGCCTTTAAAAGCGTCGCTGGTTTACGGGGTCGGGTCGTGCGGACGGTCGGTTGGTCGGACGGTCGGTTGGTCGGACGGTCCGGCCCGCCACGTCTTGGCGTTTAAACGCGCCGGCCGGTCGTTTAACGCAGCTAATCGGCCCTCGTTAGTCTGGGAAATGGCATCAAAAGGGAAACAGATGTGCCTGATGAGGACCCTCGACCGGATGGAAACGTTTAGGGAGCGTCCCGGACCTCGGACCCGGGCTCCGGAGGGAGGGGCATGGTGGTCGAGGAACGTTAATAGTTTCAAAACGCAGACCGAGACGGTCCCCCCAATCAGGCTCGGCTCGGCGCCGTTACCCTGCTTTGTTTGGGATCGCCCGGCCGTGACCGCCTCGTGGGTCGGCGCCCCGACTGGGTCTGGGCGAAGGGCGCTAATCATCGTCTGTACCCCCCCCCCCCCAAAAAAAAACCCCGGCTTTGCTTGATACCTAATACGATCGGAACCGGTCCCGGTTTGGCCCAGTCGGGGGCACACCTGATTCCAATCAAGACTTCCCCAAACAAAAGCTCATGGGCCGATGTAAACAGCTCGGGCTCTGGGCTCTGGGCTCTGGGATCGCTCCCCAAAAATATCAAATACACTTAAAATCCCACCACCGAGGTTTAGACGCCGACGTCACTTAGCATCTTCGTCATTTCTTCTTTCCTTCCTGACTTACTTTTTTTTTTTTTTTTTTTTCCTCTTCGTTTCTTTTCTTTCTTTACGCTTTGTGAGCGCTCGCTACCAAAAAAAAAAAAAAAAAAAAACCTCAGAGACGATTACATTTGGACGTAACTCCTCGAGGTTTGGACGGGAACGTCACTTAGCATCTTCGTCAGTCCCGCTACGCTGGCACGTAAAAAAAAAAAAAGAAAGAAAAAAAAAAAAAACGACCCACCACTGTTTCCCTCCAGTATTTGTTGTTTAAAATTGTTTTACTTTTTTTTTTAATTTTTATATTTCTGTCTCTTCTTATTTATTCTTTCTTTCATTTATTTTGTTTATTCTCTCCATCTTTCTTTCTTTTTTTTCCTTTCTTTATTTTTTTAGTCTTTTTTTTCTTTCTTTTTTTTTTTTTTAATCTTTCTCCGCTCTTTTCTTTCTTTCTTTTTTCCTTCTTTCTTTTCGTTCTTACTTTTTTAAAATTATTTTCTTTATATATTCATTTATTCCTTTATTTCTTCTTTTTCCATTTTTCTTCTTCCATTTCTTCTTTATATATTTTCTTAATCTTTTTTTCCCCTCCCTTTCTTTTTGTACTTTCCTTTAACCATTTTTCTTTCTCATTTCTGTTATTATTCATTTCACTTCTTTATTCCCTTGTTTCTTTCAATTTGTTTCATCTTTTACTTCTTTCCTACCTTTTTAAATTTTTCTTTCTGCCTTTATTTCTTCTCTTCCTTCCTTTCTGTCTCTTTTCGTTCATTTCTGTTTTCTTTTTTTTCTCTTCCTTCCTTTTTTCTTTTTAATTTCCTTTATTTTTCTTTCTTTCTCTCTTTTTCTTTTAGTTCTTTTTTTGTTATTACTTCCTTTCTTTCTTTCTGTAGCTTTGTTTCTTCAATTTTTGTTCTTCTTTATTTCTATTTCTTTCTCTTTGTTCTTTCCTTCTTTCTTTTTTCCTTAATTCCTTCCTTTAGTTGTTTTTCTTTTTGCATGTTTGTTCTCCCTTTTTTTTTTCTTTTTTTTGTGCATTCCTTTCCTCCTTTCTTCTGTCCTCCCTTTTTTCTTTCTTTCTCTTTTTTCTAATTTATGTTATTCTTTATTTTTTCCCCTTCTTTATTCCCTTATTTCTTTAATTTTTTTTCTTTCGTTTTTACTTTTTCATTTCTTACGTTTTCTTATTTTAAGTTCTTTCTTTTTTTTTCTCTCTCTCTCTTTCTTCCCTCACTTTTTCTTCTTTCTTTTTTATTTTTCTCTTTTTGTTTTCTGTTTCTTACATTCTCTCCTTTTTTCTTTTTCCTTTTAGTTCTGTCTTCTTTTTTTTTCCTCTCTTTTTCTTTTTTTCCACTCCCAGTTAAATTTGTTCGGAACTCTCCCCAGGTTTTTACCTGAACGTAACGTACGATTTTTTAAAATTTGAACCTTTTCTTACCCTCGTTTCCCTGGCGATGGCTCGTAGCGGTGTTGTTGTTGTTTTTTTTTTTAAATCCATGACTACGTTTTTGGTTGTTCCTCAGGTTTGTCCCCGGTAAGGGCCTGACCCTGTACCCCCAGATCGGAGATAAGATGGACATCGTGTGCCCCCGGCTGAGGCCGGGCCAGGACGCTCAGGATCGGGTGGAGTATTTTCGGGTGTACCTGGTGACGGCCGAGGAGCTGGAGAGCTGCCGAGTGTCCGAGGACAACGTGGTCCTCCTGAACTGTGACAAACCCGACCAGGACGTCAAGTTCACCTTCAAGTTCCAGGAGTTCAGCCCCAACCTGTGGGGTCTAGAGTTCCTCAAGGGGGAGGACTACCACCTCATCTGTAAGTACCGCCCAATTATATACAGGGGGGGCGGGGTCTGGACTACCACCTCATCTGTAAGTACCGCCCAATTATATACAGGGGGGGGCGAGGTCTGGACTACCACCTCATCTGTAAGTACCGCCCAATTATATACAGTGGGGGCGGGGTCTGGACTACCACCTCATCTGTAAGTACCGACCAAAAATATTTACAAGGGGCGGAGTCTTTTTTTTTATTTATTTTTTTAAAAAATTTTTTTAATTATCAGTTTTACTCAGTTTTTCTTAATTTTTTTCCATTCATTTTATTTTTTTAACTTTTTCATTCCTTTAGTTTTTCTGTTTTTATTTTCTTAAAATTTTTTTTTTTTTTTTTTAACATGTCTTCTTTGTTGCTTTTTAAATAAAAAAAAAAATTTTTTCTTTTTTTTTCCAGTCTTGGTGATTTCTGTATTTTTTTTGTCCATCTATTTGATTTTCCCTTTTTAAATTTTTTTAAATTTGTATATATATATATTTTTTTTCATTTTCAGGTTTACTCACTTTTTGCTTTGCTTTTCTTTTTCTGTTTTGCCCCTCACTTTTTTCTTTCTTTATTTTTAAATGTTATGTTCATCTGGTTTCTTAATTTTTAGTAATTTTTTTTTTCTTGCTTTTTAGAATTTGTTTTTTGTCTTTTTAGTTAATATTTGTCTTTTTTTCTTTCTGGATTTTTCTATCTTTTAGAGTTTCTCTATTCTTTTATTTTTTTTTATTTATTTGGTTATTTTTGTTATATTTCACTTTGTTTTTATTTATTCTTTTATTATTCCTTTTTTAAATGTATTTTATTATTTTTCCTCGTACAGTTATCACACTGCATTTTGGTTCTTATTTTGTTTTTCTTTCTTTTCTCTCTTTTTGTTTTCGCTCTTTTTGCTATTTTCTTTTTCCTTTTTAATTAATGAATTTCTTTTTTTTTTTTTTTGGACATACATTCCTTTCCCGGGTCGGGTCAGGTCACTTAGTTTTGGGGTTTCTACGCCTTACTTAGGAGAGCTGTTAGCGTGATTAGCAGGGCTGATGTGGAACATCTGGAGGGGGCGGGGCTTTAGATCAAAGGCGTGTTGGCTCCTCCCCCAGCCGTGACAAGCAAAATAAAGAAGAAAATTCAGAGATGGAATTAATAACGACTCTGGGTAATGTGTGTGTGTGTGTGTGTGTGTGTGTGTGTGTGTGTGTGTGTGGCCCTAATGGCCTTCCATAAAAGCATAAAAAAAGCATCTCTTTCTTTCTTTAGTCACTCGGTTTTTCTTTATTATTTATTGATTGTTTTATTTATATGAAAGTTTTAAACTTTTTTTTTTTTTTTTTTCTGTAGCCACGTCTAACAGCAGTTTGGAGGGGCTGAATAATCTGGAGGGAGGGGCCTGTAAAACACGATCCATGAAGCTCATCCTCAGAGTGGGACAGACACACACTCCCAGTCAGTGTATTACTTTTTCTTTTTTTTCTTTTCTTTCTTTCTTTCTTTCTTTCTTTCTTTCTTTTTTCTTTTCTTTATTTTTTTCTTCCTTTTTTTTCTGTTTCTTACTTTTTTTCTTTCTTTCTTTTTTTCTTTTTTTCTTTTCTTTCCTTCCATTCTTTCTTATCCTTTTTTTTCTTTTCTTTCTTTCTTTCTTTCCTTACTTCCTTTCTTTCTTGCTTTCTTTTTTCTGTATTTCTTTCTTTTTTTTTCTTCTTTTCTTTCTTGCTTTCTTTCTTTCTTTCTTTCTTTTCTCTCTTTCCTTCCTTCCCTTCTTTCTTTTTTCTTTCTTTCTTTCTTTCCTTTATTTTTTTCTTCCTTTTTTCTGTTTCTTTCTTTTTTTCTTTCTTTCTTTTGTTTTTTTCTTTTCTTTCTTATCCTTTTTTTTCTTTTCTTTCTTTCTTTTTTCTTTCTTTTCTTTATTTTTTTCTTCCTTTTTTTCGGTTTCTTACTTTTTTTCTTTCTTTCTTTTTTTCTTTTTTTCTTTTCTTTTCTTCCTTTCTTTCTTATCCTTTTTTTCTTTTCTTTCTTTCTTTCTTTCTTTCCTTCCTTTCTTTCTTGCTTTCTTTTTTCTGTATTTCTTTCTTTTTTTTTCTTTTCTTTCTTTCTTTCTTGCTTTCTTTCTTTCTTTCTTTCTTTTCTCTCTTTCCTTTATTTTTTTCTTCCTTTTTTTCTGTTTCTTTCTTTTTTTCTTTCTTTCTTTTCTTTTTTTCTTTTCTTTCTTATCCTTTTTTTTCTTTTCTTTTCTTTATTTCTTTCTTTCCTTTCTTGCTTTCTTTTTTCTGTATTTCTTTCTTTTCTTTTTTTCTTTTCTGTCCTTCTGTTTTTCTAGTTTCTTTCTTACTTTCCACATTACTCCTTATTTTTAATTTCTTTTTTTCACACTTATTTTCTTCTGTTTTTGTCCCTTTTTGTTTTTCTTTCATTCTTAAACCTCTTTAGTTTTTTTTATCTTTTCTTTTCCTTTTATTTTTTTGTGTCTCTTTGATTCCTTATTTTTTCTGTTTTTGTTTTTTACACTTCTTCCATTTTTTACTTAAAAAAAATATATTTTTTATTTTTCCCTTCTTCTTTTTTTTTTTTTTAACCTATTTCTTCTTTCTTTTCATTTTCTGTTTTTTTTTTCCATTCTTTTTTTAACCCTCTTTAGTTCTGTCCTTCTTTTATCTTTTTACTCACAGCTACGTCTTTTTGTCTTTTTTTCTCTGTTTTTTTTCTTCTTTCTTTTCTCCTTTATTTAATGTTATTTTTCATTTTTTCTATATCTTTTCTTTGTATCTTTATTGTTTTTTTTTTAGATCTTCTTTCTGCTTTTCTTGTTCCATTTTTTCACCTCTTTTTTAGACTCACACAGTCAATTATTTATTTATTTATTTATTTATTTATCTTTTCTGTTTTTCTTGCTTCTTTCTTGCTTTCCAGATTACTCATTATTTTTTATCTCTTTTTTTTAACCCTCTTTAGTTCTTCTTTTATCTTTTTACTCACAGTTACGTCTTTTTGTCTTTATTTTTGTTCCTCTTTCTTTTTTTTCTCCTTTTCTTTAATGTTATTTTTCATTTTTTTCTATCTTTTTTCTATCTTTTTTCTTTGTATCTTTATTGTTTTTTTTTTAAACTTCTTGTTCCATTTTTTCACCTCTTTTTTAGACTCACACAGTTAATTATTTATTTATTTATCTTTTCTGTTTTTCTTGCTTCTTTCTTGCTTTCCACATTACTCATTATTTTTCATTTCTTTTTTTCCACACTTCTTTTCTTCTGTTTTTGTCTCTTTTTTTTGCCTTTCTTTTTAAACCTCTTTAACCTCTTTTTTTTTTCTTCCTTTGATCTTTTCCTTACCTTTTTTTTTACACTTATCCATTCATTCTTTCTTTTCTTTTTTTTTTTAACCCTCTTTAGTTCTTCTTTTATCTTTTTACTCACAGTTACGTCTTTTTGTCTTTATTTTTTTCCTCCTTTCTTTAATGTTATTCTTTCTTTTTTTGCTCTTATTTTCTTTGTATCTTTGGGGTTTTTTTTGGAGGGAGGGGGGGATGATCTTTATAATTGATAATATAATTGTACAGTAATAAGTTGATTATATTTATTATTATTATTATTATTATTATATATTCTATTTTTGGGTAGATCATGTGGAACCCGTCTCTAATAAAGTGGACCCTCCTAAATTCTCAGACAGGGATCATCAGGAGAACGAGCTGCTGCTGCTGCTCCCTAAAGTCGGTATGTACTCATTGATTGATTGATTGATTGATTGATTGATTGATTGATTGATTGATTGATTGATTGATTTAGGGACTGTTGGTTCTGAGGTCCGGGGACGACTGACAGGTCCCGGACCCGAACCCCAGAACGTCCAGACTTAGAGATTAATAAACAGTGGCCTGGGGTCCGGACCCTAAATGCTCAGACACTCCCATTAGAGTCAGGGTCCGACAACAATAACAATAACAACAACAAAGAGAGGAGATCTTAGCCCCTCCCTCAGGTCTTATTCCTGTCAGATTACACAGAGTTCTGTTGTTATATATTATTATTGTTATTATTATTATTATTATTATTATTATAATTATTTTGATAATATTATTATTTTATTTTTTTAATTATTATTGTTATTATTATTATTATTACTAGTTATTATAATTACATATTTATTATTATTATTATTTTGATAATATTATTTTATTTTTAAAATGATTATTTTTTTTATTATTATTTTGATATTGTTATTATTATTATTACTAGTTATTATAATTACATATTTATTATTATTATTATTATATTATAATTATTTTGATAATATTATTTTATTTTTTTAATTATTATTATTATTCATATTACTATTATTATTATTATTTTAAAAGTAATATTTTTTATTATTATTATTTTATTAATACTTTAGCTTGTTGTTGTTTATTTTCCACATTTCTTTGTTCTTGTTTTTTTTTATTGTTTTATTTTTTTACTTTTCTACTTTCACTCTTTCTGCTTCAGTATTTCTTTTTCTTTGTTTTTTTTAAATTTTTTTTTAGGTTCTTTGATTTCCTTTTTTTCTGTCTGTGCTCCCCCCCCCCTTTTTCCTTTGTTGTTTTTTTTTCTTTCTATCTGTTTTCTTTGTTCTCTTTTTTTTTTAATCTCTCCTTTAATACAAACTTATTCTTTATTCCGTAGCGTTATTTATTTATTTATTTATTTATTTATTTATTTATTTATTCATCTTTTTCTGATTATTTCTTTCTTTTTTGTTTAGATGTACTTTTTAAAAAATTGATTAATTTCTCTTTATTTTTTCTGTTCTTTTCATCCTGTAAAACCCTTTATTATTTTTTATTTTTTTGAATTTTTTTGAAATTGTTTTTTAATTTTTATAAAAAAAAAAAAATTTAAACTTTTTTTGTTTCCACCCTTTTCCCTTTTTTCTTTTTTTTACTATTTTTCCTTTTTGTCCTTTAATTTCCTATTATATTTCCTATTCCCATTCCTATTTCTTTGCTTCCATTGATCCCTGTTTTCCAGTCGCTTTTAAATCCGCTTCTAGTGGTTCCTATCCCTCAAATTAAAAAAATGAACAGTGGTCTCTGTTTCCGAGAATTTCCTGTTATCCGTTTTCTTCAAATTCACAGTATTCCCTAGTTCCCTATGCTCCAGCGTTCCCGATATAACCTGTTTCCCAGTGGTCCCTAATTCTTACTATCCTCTAGTTCCTAGTTTTTGGTGTTCCTAGTTCTAATTTCTAATCCCAGTGCTCCCCGGCGTTCTACTTTTCTTAATGTTCCCTAGTTTTTACTATTCCCTTTATACTTAAGTGTTCCCCAGTACCCATAATTCCATACTTCCCAGTATTCCCTAGATCCCGTTGTGGGTTTTTTTCTGTCGAACTACATATAAACGGTTCTGGTTTAGTTCCTAGTGGTCCCTATCTTATAGCTTTTCTTAGTTAAATGTGTTCCCTTGTACTTACTATCTCCTGGTTCCCAACATTTCTTAGTTCCCAGTGTTATTTATTCCTCACTGTTCCCTCTGTTTCTAATATTACCCATTTCCAAGTGTTACTAGTGGTTCCTATCCCTCAGTGTTTTTAGTTATCAGTATTCCCTAGTCATTATTATCCTCTAATTCCCAGCATTCCATAATTTCCAGTATGTTGTTTAGCTCCCGGTATTCTCTAGTTCCCTTACCGTAAGGTCAGACTTTTTTTATTGCTTGTTTCGCGGATCCGCCGACGATCATATTTGAAGAATACCAAAAAAAATTTTTCTTGGTATTTCTCGGATCCACCGCAGCACCAATGGTTGAAATAAAAAAAAAATTAAATACCAAATATTTTTTAGCTTTTTCCGCCCTCCGGTGGAGAGCCAACGGTTTTCTTCTGGTTTTTTTTCAGATTCACTTTAATTTAATTGCAGGTTAAATAAATTTTCTTTTAAAATAAAAATGCATTTTTATTTTTTTCCTCCTTCCTTGTATTGATTCCACATAGTCCTCGAGAAATTGAAAAGTCCTGAAAAATAAAGATTTATTTGTATTTTTTTCCTCCCTCCTCAGTAGATTCTTAAGTAGGAACATCCGAGGAACAAA
>JAVSBV010042552.1:0-11204 GCA_033117975.1 Parotocinclus spilosoma
ACTTCTGATAAAATGGGTTTCTTGGCTGCTTCACTTCCAAAAAGATCACCTGATCACATTTCTATGGACTGTAGAAGAGTCAGTTTGATCCTGATACTGCTCCCAGAGCTCCCAGTTACTGCTATTGCTCAAGTTGAAAGAAAAAGTCACTAAATACTTACCACTATAAGCTATAAAAGCAGTTTTTTATACTGCATAAACATTTCCTGTCATTTCTGGTTGTATTTTAACAAAGAGGCAGATAAATAATGATAAATGGTCAGTATAGCATTGATTTAGCAAATACCCTTTTTAATCTAATGGTGACCTAAGACTTTTGCACAGTACTGTAAGTAAAGAAATGACGGCAGATCATCGTAATGCGCTCAGACTTTAAACCCGACTGTATTTAGAAACGGTTCCTTAAAGGAAGAATTCACTGTGTGCAGATTACAATGGTTAATGTTTTTCCTCCTTAAATGGGAACGGAATCAGAGAGAACAGGAGTGATGCGCAAAAAACCCAAAAAAAAAAGCAGCAGAAAGCTGCAAAAGGATGATTTATTTTTAATTATTTGCCGCATCCGGTTATGATCCACTTGTGGAACCAGAACTTGGTTAAAATGCCAAATGAGTTTACTTTTTTCTTTCTTAAATGCAGAACGTTTGAGAGCGACAATGAAAATGTTGGATTGGTTTTGTATCTGTGGGTCCAAAAAAAAACACCTCACAGGTCAAAGACCAAATAAAATGGGTTGTTGTCTATCATGGACTTTCCTTCGCAGTCACCTGACCTTAACCTGAGCATTTATGGGGGCACATCTTGACCCCACATCACATAAAGTGTCGAGTTCTTACACTGGTTGTATCGCTCTCAGACTTTTGGTCCAAAAATCCAAATCGTAGCCCCTTGACCCCTGTTCATTCCTGGTTCAAGGTCATCTCAAATTAAGAAAATCCCGTTTTATGTTCGATCGTACACGTACTTTAGAGAATGTCCTGCTCTGACATTCCCAGATAATGGCACATGATCATAAATGTTTAGGTTTTTTTATTTTATTTTATTTGGCCTTATTTACCGTTCTGTATCTGTACAGCTGCTATTTGTCTTCTTCAATTCTGAGATGTAACGATATAAACCTGCAGCGCAGGGAACTAGGATTCAGAAGCTTCCGGTTGAGATGTTGTACTTCTTTTAATAAATGCTCTGGAAATATCGTATTGCACAAAACAGTTTAGAGAATGATATCTATTAAACAAATAAATATCGGTCTTTATTACTAAACGGCGGTTTGTTTGTGTTGTTTTATTATTATTAATGAACTTCGTACAGAATGATTGGCAGTCTTGCAACGTGTGTGCGCGCGCGCGTGTGTGTGTGTGCGTGTGTGTGTGTGCGCTAACCCTATAACCCCCCCCCAAAAAAAGGAAAGTGAAGGCCAAGAGCCGGTGACTGGTCCTGCTGTATTAAATAAAGCTGCATTAATATTCCTTGCTCTTTAAGGCGTGGCTCTTTTTTTTACCTTTCAGGTTATAAATAAATAAATAAATGCGTCTTTATGCTCTCGCTGTGTTTATTGTACGGTGTAGACGCCAACCTGTTTATGAACGCTAAGCTGAAATATGAAATCAGCCACATGTAACGTCTGCTCTCGGCCCCGGGGCCTTTACTTTGGCGTCAGAGTTTTTAACGTGGTGCTTAAACACAGCGGGTTAAAAATACCTCCCGGATAAATGTGCAGTGACTCCGCGGCTCAGACTTTAACAAACGAATCAGACGCTGCTTGGTTCCTCCACGTGTTTAGGATCTCTCAGCTTTAGCTAATACGCTTCTCCAATTATGGTGGATTATGTAAGAAGCCTTGTGTGTGTGTGTGTGTGTGTGTGTGTGTGTGTGTGTGTGTGTGTCCAGAAGACGTAACATAACCTATACTGGAAATTCAGGAGCACATTTTGGCATTTTTGGGCATATTGAGGGATCATCATTCCACATAATACGCCGGCGAAAAATGTTTAGGAACATAATTTGTGTTCAGAGTCGAGATTTTAGTCGGGTAGGTCCGAGTACGGTCACTAAAGTTTGCTTTGAGTCTAATCTCTGGAGTGAGTCTGGGTCATTTAGTGTGTGTCAAGTCTCTAAAGTCTCGTAACCAAACACAACCAAACATAATCAAAACACAACCAAACATAATCAAAACACAACCAAACATAATCAAAACACAACCAAACACAACCAAACATAATCAAAACACAACCAAACATAATCACACACAACCAAAACACAACCAAACACAATCAAACACAGCACACACAACGAAACACAGCACACACAACGAAACACAACAAAAACACAACCAAACACAATCAAAACACAACCAAACACAATCAAAACACAACGAAAACACAACCAAACATAACAAAACACAATCAAACATAATCAAACACAACCCAAACATAACCAAACACAACCAAACATAATCAAAACACAACAAAAACACAATCATACACAACCAAACATAACCAAACACAACTAAAACATAACCACACACAAGGAAACACAACAAAAACACAACCAAACACAGCACACACAACCAAACACAATCAAAACACAACCAAACATAATCAAACACAACCAAAACACAACAAAAACACAATCAAACACAGCACACACAACGAAACACAACAAAAACACAACCAATCACAGCACACACAACCAAACATAATCAAACACAACCAAAACACAACAAAAACGCAACCAAACACAGCACACACAACCAAACACAATGAAAGCTTTGAGATAAATAAAGGGTCAGAAGTTCAAATTGCACTCGAATACAAATCGGTAAAAGACTTTTAAATAAAACTACTTTAAATCTGGTTTGGACTTTAGTGGAAGAGCAGCACACATGACGTGATTAAAATAAAAATATAAATAATAAACTGCTCACAAACATTATGGGATGTTTCATTATCGGATATTTCTTTTGAAACCATTCCTTATTTTTGTGAGCTGGGACATAAACAAAATATTTATTTTCATTCCTATTTCACGTTTTATCCCCACTTTTAATAATAAAGGTCACTGAGGTCCAGTGACTAGATGGGATAGAAATCTATTCCTGTCCTGCAGGGGTCACTGTTGAAGCACCAGGGGATGATCCTCTGACGGACCTGCCCTCTTGCCGACCGTGGCTGCTCTGCTCCTGAACCAGTAAAAACAACAGAGGTCATTATCTGGGTTATAATAACAATAATTAATAAATGATTCACTAATTTAAAATCGACATTTCTAAAAACAGAGGTTCTTATTGCTTTAAAAACCGACTCCATGAAGAAACAAATCACTGAATCTAATTCAGAGCCACGAAATAACGACTGAATTCACTGTGAAATCTGTACCTTAAACTAATTCATTAATAAACTCTCTCCTTACACTTTAATTGTTTTTTTTTATCTGAAGCGAAACACTTGGAAGTGTGTGAAATATCACTGAAATTAACTCATGAAGGATTTATAACTGCAGTAACACACACACACACACACACACACACACACACACAAGCCAGCATCTGTCAGCATGGTCATGTTAGTATGCATACAGTGTGAAACATACACACTCATGTTCTGTCTAACAGATGTGCAGAACTCACCAGCTGTGCAGAAATACGTCTCTCATGTTTAACCAAGTGCAGCTCAAATGCAAATGAAATGTGGCTTTATTTCCTGGTTCTGGGACCATCGGACACATAGAACATTGGGCTCTGGGAATGGGGTTCTGGGACCATCGGACACATAGAACATTGGGCTCTGGGAATGGGGTTCTGGGTCCATCGGACACATAGAACCTTGGGCTCTGGGAATGGGGTTCTGGGACCATCGAACACATGGCAATCAGTGCTTTGTAAACATGGTACATCCAACATTGAAACCCATCCGTGTTATAATGTCCATTCATTGTTTATAGGAACGATTTTACTTGCAAAAGTATGCAAAACTGAATAATCAAAAAACAACAATAGTTTTTTTTTTTTTTTTAGACGCAGTTGTTAACAAATAGAGGCCAAACCCACGCACACGTGATCCCAGACGCACTTCCCTGCTGACTGTGGGGAGGACTTTGTGGTTTGACCGCGTAACCACGGACAGTTTTAAAACCTGATGAACATGGTGGGGAAAGAAAATAGGGTTAGGGTTCGGAGATGTTAGAAACGCAGAGCTCATCTGATTCAGGTCACGAGTGAAAGAGATGAAAGCATCCCTGCTTAAGGTAAGAGGAAGCGGTGTGTGTGTTCACGGCTGGTTGGAATTAATGACAGTAATATTGATAATATTGATGATTAATTGATAAGCGCTCGTGAGTTTGTGAGTTTGCATGTGTGCTTTCTTAGCATCGCTGTTTTAGTAAGCTATGGTATCACTGAGAGCATTTAGGCGTTGCTTTGCAGTAGTAATCCGATTCTGGACTTTGGATACTGTAAAAAAAAAATGTCCCAGTGGACCCAGCAGTGACCTGCTCTGCTCTGCTCTGGCACCTGGACAATGGACACGTGGACCATAGAGTGCTGGAAATGTAGAAATATTGGAACGTAAAGCTCAAGTCCTTCATAAAATCAATTTGTGGGAACAGCTTGGTAAACATGAAGTTTGGGGAGCTCTGGTAATGTCGGGCCTAGATACTTTGGGTTTGGGGAACATGGGTGTCTGGTGACCAAAGGTTCTTTGGGGAACAGGGCGCTAGGAACAAACGTTTGGGGAGCATGGGGTTTGGACTGTGAACTTTAAGGCTCTGTAGACTAGGTTTGGGGCGCATCAGACTCTGCAGCCATAGGGTTTAGGGAACAGAACAGTAGGAATGTAGGGGTTATGGTAACATGGAGTTTGGGGTACATGGGGGGGGCTCTTGGAACATTGGATCTGGAGAACGTAGGACTCTGAGAACATAGGACTTTGGAGAACGTAGAGCTCTGGGAACGAGATGCTCTGGTGGTATAGGGGTTTGGGAACGTAGGTGCTCTGAGAAGGGGTTGGAGAAGCTAGGACTCGTGGAACATGGGGTTTGATGAGCCTAGGGGTCTGCAGACATTTGAGGTTTGGGGAACGTTGGACGGTTTCTTTGGACCACGTTGGACATTGGTCTGTAGGTCTAAAAGTGTTTTATGTCCTCAGGTGTTTTTGTTTGTATTCGGTTTCAGCACTGATGGAGTAGCAGGTGGGTGGAACATCTGACATCTGTCTGCTGTACATGGGAATGTTTAATGCTTTTGACCAGCAGGTGTGCGCGTGTGTGTGTCTGTGTGTGTTTGTTTGTGTATATCATAGGAGATGTGGGATGTTCATGTACAGTCATTTCACCCTCCATTAGAACGAAGGATTTATGTTTTCTTGTTTCCTGAAGGTTTAGGACGTCCTGACACTGAGCACAGGATTTATGAGCTTGTTTTTCCAGACTCATCTCCTCGATACTTGGCGCCGCGTCCCGTCACCACACATCGACCGTTTTAGTGTTTGTGGGAATATCACGTAGCGGCGGGAACGAGGTAGAGATTTAGGGTTTAAAAATGTTCCCATTTTTGGGTACGAAGTTCCATCGCAGTACAGTTTTATTACGTCGTGTTTTCAGATCTTTGTGATGTTTCTCGTTAGTTTCGATAATTCAATTCAAGTTTATTTATATGGCTATATAATAATACAAATATAATAATATTTAACTTTTATTATTCATTTGTTTTGCTGTAATTTAATATTCTTTTGGTGTTTATTTAGTTAGCATATGGGCCACCCATGGAGGACGGGTCCCCTGTTGAGTCTTGGTTCCTCCCAAGGTTTCTTCCTACCGTTTTAGGGACTTTTTCCTTGCCACTGTCGCCCTAGGCTTGCTCAACTTGGGATTAGCCTTGCTTTGAGACAATGCTCCATTGTAAAAGGCGATATATAAATAAATAAACTTAAATTGAATTGAATATAGCGCCTTTTACAATGGAGCATTGTCTCAAAGCAGCTTCACAATATAACACTGAACAAGCCTAGGGCGACAGTGGCAAGGAAACAGTCCCTAAAATGGTAGGAAGAAACCTTGGGAGGAACCAAGACTCAACAGGGGACCCGTCCTCCATGGGTGGCCTAGATGTTAAATAAATACTAATAGTATTTTAAACCCACCTCTGTTTGGCTCTGGATTACCTTCCTCTGCTTGGATGTAAAATTCATCGTTGTGACCCTGGAAGCCAAAAGAGAAGGACGTTGCAATATATTATTCGACTAATAGTTCCGGTTGGTTCGAGAAATCAGTTTTAAGGAAGGATTTCTGTCCTCTGAATCTCCCGAGGGATTTTATTTGACATTTCATTGCTCGTGTCGGACTGTATGATGGCCTGCTGTTGTTGTGTTTGGCTGCATTTCAGAGACAGAGCAAACGTTTGACGTCTAGGGCATCGTACCTTTTGTATTCGTATATAGATTGAAGTATTTTCTCCAGTCAGAGGTGTTTGGATGCTAAATAAAACAGAGCTGAAGCTGCAGGAGACGTCCTATAATAATATTCAGATCTGTTTTTGGTCGATTTAACAATGCTTTTATTGTTCCTATAATTGCTGCCGGGTTTTCCCTCAACCAGCAAGGATTGAAAGTAATAAAACGGACAATGTTGGATTGTTTAAGAGCTTCCACGAGCAAAATGTATTTAGCTGTACAAATGACAAAACACAAGGATAAATACACAAAGTCACAATCAGTGCATGACTAGAAACGGCAGCATTCTCCAAACAGGGAAACGTTATCGTCCTTGAAATCAGGTCCCAATTCCGTCTGTTTTTGGCTTTAGAATGACGCCGGTGTCCCATTTTTTTACCTTGTAGGGTCGTGTATTTTTGTAGTAAAGCTCACATGCGAGTGCTGCAACTGTACAAAACATAAATAGTAACACAACAGGTATCTACAGAGATACACAGAAATGTACAGGACTATTTACAGTGGGAAACGCAGCGTAACAATCAGATTGCACGTTTTAAGTGGAGTATACGCGGGAAAAAAGCGAGTCATGAGCAGGTTATGAATGACATAAACATTTTTACAAAGTACGCTCTATAGAACACAACTTTAAACAATGGCTGTGGTGAGAAGGAAGACGTTTTTGCACTGAAGAAACTGTAAAAAAAAAAAAAAAAAAAACGTAGTCTTTTGATACATTTTGAGCTGAGATTACGATAAAAAAGAGAAACGCTTTTACTGTTTATAAATCTGAGTTTTGGCTCCTCTGGACACCAAAGAATCGTAGAAACGATTCACAGAACAATCGAATGATTCACGGATTCTTGTTTGTGATTCACCGATAAGCGAATGATTCACTGATTCAAACTTGATTCACTGAATGGATTTGATCTCTGGGATGAATGATTCACAAATGAATCATTCCAAATGATGTTGATTCAGTGAATCTTAATAATGAATCAAAAGATTCTCTGATTCTGAATGATGATTCCGTGAATTAAATGGTGAATCAAATGAGTCACTGATTCCAAATGTTGATTCAGTGAATCTAAATAGTGAATTAAATGATTATCTGATTCTGAATTATGATTCAGTGAATCTAAATAGTGAGTCAAATGAGTCACTGATTCCAAATGTTGATTCAGTGATTCAAAATAGTGAATCAAAAGATTTTCTGATACCTTCTGCTTCAGTAAAATTTTATTTCTTTTCTTTGATTAAAAATAAACTAAACAATAACCTAAAATGTTCAGCTCTCTTTCTTTCTGCTTTTTCTTTTTTTGTTCTATCTGTATTAATTTTATTAATTTTATTAATTGTTTTTCTTTTTTAGATAATAACTTTTTGTTCTGTAATATTTATTTCTTTCTGCTAGTTAGTTTTAGTTATTTAGCTCTCGTTCTTGTTTTCTTTTTTCCATTTTTGTCTTTGTTTTTGTCTTATGTAGGTTTGTAGGTCTACAGTAATGTCTATCTTGTTACATTTATTTTAATTCTTTTTTTTAACCTAGTGCTTAGGCCTTATTCTTTTAATAATTGACTTGCTTTAGTTTGCGTTTTAAGTTATTTTTCATATTTATATTATTATTTATTATTTATTTTTTATATTTTTTATATAAAGAAAACCCCATTCCCAGAGCCCATATATTTCTTTTTTTATACTGCTAGGACTTTGGTGTATTTTCTTTTTTTTAAATATTTAATTCAACAAGTTTTTGCAATTTTTTTAGATATTTTACTTCCCTTTGTTTTACTTTTTTTTTCTTTCCTCACTTCATTCTTTTATATCTTTTTTTTTAAGATATCAGAAATATAACGGGTACAATTTTGAGACAAAGTTTGTGAACCCCTGGGAATGACCTACCTTGACTGCATTTGTGACCTTCCTTCTCTTTGAAGGTGTTTGTTTTGTTGAAAATAATACGTGATTCATTCGGTAGCTACGTTAAACAATAATTTATGGACAAACAGGTATAAACTTTAAATAAATTCATATATACACATCTGGACCGATGTTGTGCAAAACCTGCTCTCTTTCTAATTAGGGGTTAATTTTTTTCATATACTTTCTTGAAAAAAAAAACAAAAAACAAAGTGATGGGTGGGGCTAAGGGGCGGGTCTGTGGGCGGGGTGTTAGTAAGCAGTAATGTTATGTCGATAGACAGTCCCCACAGTGATAGAAAAGGAAAACTAGTGTGTGTGTGTGTGTGTTTATTTAAACCAGTGCAAATAGTTGTTGTTGATGGCAGGAACACACATGTTGTTGGTGCAGGACCCCCCGTAGCTAGGGGGACACATGGAGCAGGGAACGCCCACTTTATATGGGGCTTCACCAATCCAGTTCCCTCTAAAAAAACAAGAAACAAAAATGAACAATTAAAGAATTTAAACTTGAACACTATTACAGTGTGAGTGAGTGAGTGTGTGTGTGTGTGTGTGTGTTACACTTACTTTGGTGAATAGTTACACACTAAATACGTTGCCCTGCTCCACACCGAGCCCCAAACGTTCATGTTATGACACGTATGGATGGCACAACCGACTTTATTTGACGTGGCCCAAACCATCTGCGTTAAAAAACAGATTTAAGAATAAATATCATGTGAGTAAAGAGATAAAAAACCATTAAAACCTTCTCCTCCTTTTCCCCTGACCTGGGTGTAATGGGTGCACATGGGACCGTAGCATTTCAGAGGACATCGGGGGGTACATTCAAGGGGATACGGGAACGAATAATCTTTCACTTCGTCGTACCATGGCTTTACCAGCTGCAGGATGGATCTGTACCTAAAAAAAGAAAATACCAAAAAAAAATCAATAAAAAAAAGAATTAAATACCTCACAAAGAAAGGAATTTTATATAGGTCAGAGATTTTTTAAACAGTTTGATATACTTAAAAAAAAGATGATTAGGATACGTAAATATAAAATACAAGAAATAAAAGAGAAAATAAAACTACAGATATTTAAAGAATAAATTAAAATTTGAATTATGAAGTGTAGGTCTAATTGTTTATTAATTTGAGTATTATTTATTAATTAGTATTTTATTGCTTAAAGAAATCCTTTTAAAACATAAAAATATAAAAAAGAGCAATATGCCTAGCTACAAGCTATAAGTTGTTACATTAAAGAAAAAAATATATATAATATTTACATGTTTTTTTAAATATTTGATGATCTTATAGCCAGACGTTTTAAATTTTTTGTTCCTCGGATGTTTCTACTTAAGAATCTACTGAGGAGGGAGAAAAAGAAAAAAAAATATTTAGTTTTCAGCACTTTTAAATTTCTCGAGGACTATGTGGAATCAATACAAGGAAGGCGGAAGAAATAAAAAGAAATTGTTATTTAAAAATAAAATGTATTTAACCTACAATTAAATTAAAGTGAATCTGGGAAAAAATAAAATGAACAGAAGAAAACCGTTGGCACTCCACTGGAGGGCGGAAAAAGCTAAAGAAATATATATTAAAAAAAAAAAAAAAAAAATATATATATATATATATATAGCGCTCTGCGTTTAAAAATAAATACGATTTGTTAATTAATTATGCAACAAAATCAGCATAAGAATCGTCATAAAGTGTCTTGTTTTTAGGAATAAAAGAAAAAACCTCTCAAAAAAATAAACTTTAAATTTTAAATCTTAAAATTTCGAGCCACTGTTTTTGTTTACTGTTTTTTTTTTGATCACTAATACTTTTATTTTTCACTTATAAGTTAGAATAAAAACAGAAAGATCATCATTTTTTGTGAAATCTTGACTATAATAAGTGCTGTTTTCTAGAGAGAGTACTTTTTATAGAGGGGCACGTTATACACACCTTCCGGTTCGTACGGAGAGGTTCTGCCCGAGGAAGCGGAGCAGACTGCGGGGGCCGTGTTCCCACTGACACATGGCTGCCCATTCTTCTGCCCGCTGTGCCAGGGTTTCATCCCACACCTGTAACATCAGCCGAGGATAAACGGTACCTCATTAATGACATCATCGTAATGATTTACAGTATAGTGAGGCCCACAGCAGGTAGCACGCCTACTGTGGGGTTTGGCATGTTCTCCATCCATCCATCCATCCCTTTATGATTACGCTGTGGTGCAGGATGTTCAGTTTTCCTGCTGCCTCCGATAAGTGGATTGGCTAGGTGTGCCGTAACGATCTGGCGCCCCCTGGATGAATAATCCAGTTTTGTTCTGCGTTCGTAAGGTTTGAGACTGGCAGCCTGTTCGGGTCGGGCCTAAATGAGTTCCACAGCCGTCTCTGCAACATCAGAGCTGAGGTTCTTTCTAAAAGCAGCAGGAAGGTCAGGCCATAAAAACCCGTCTGTGCCTCGGTTTTACGAAAATGAGACCCCGTTCAGAAAGGACCTGGCCAGTCCAAAATACCCAGAGCTCCACCGTTGTGACGTCAGGTTTGATCTCGTTTATAAATCTCTTTGTTGGTGTAAGATTTCAGCAGCAGATGATCTTCTCTGGTGGCCCTGGTTATTTAAACCTGCTGAGCAGCTGCACATCTATAAGTGAAGTCGTGCTGTGATTCGTCAGGCCTCGAATCGACTGTTAAACGTCAAGAGATCGGCTGTTTATTTTGGTCTGCCATTATTATTCCAGGACACAAAATAAATACAGCCGATTCCGGTTAATGGGACCACATCGGGACGGGATCGTTTTGGTCCTAATAACCGGCTGGTCCGATTAACCGAACATGCCCTATGTTACAAGACGGGACGTGCTATGTAA
>JAVSBV010042563.1:0-11204 GCA_033117975.1 Parotocinclus spilosoma
GAGCAAGGCCCTTAACCCACAATTGCTTGGATTGCAAGACTGTATTAATTGTAAGTCGCTCTGGATAAGGGCGTCTGATAAATGCTGTAAATGTAAATGTAATGTAAATGTTAAGGGCCTTGCTTAAGGACCCAACTGTGGTAGCTTTGGCAGATGTGGAATTTGAACCCTGGACAATCAGGTCCAGAACCTTAGCCACTAGGCTACCACGGTCTTGCAGTTGTCCTGGGAAACTACTGCAATTAAAAAAAGCTATTGCTTTAAATGTACACTACCAATCGAACACAGGAAAGGGGGTTGAGTTTAATAAAACTTTGTGTTTCATGAAACTTTCTGCACCAGAGGCTGTACTGCTGTGTGTGTCATTACAACTGCTGTGCTACAACGGCTAATGTGTCTGGCAAAGTAATAGATGAGTTCAGTAGGTTAATAACCCTGACAATAAAAAGTGTTGCTGATCTTATTGGACCACGGATGTATGTGCGATGAAACATCTTATGCATTCCTGTATAGCATAAAACTAGTGTTTTATACCTGTATAAAAACAAGTTATACCCAAAATAACAATGGTTTGCTCATACTAGTTTTCTGTCAGTCAGATGTGAGCAAGCATACATCACAGATGTTCATTTCTTAAAATAAGTTTTGGACGCTAGATTGCAGGTCCAACCTGTTTCTTATCAGCGTTCTGCTAAGCCAGCTGAACGGCCCCCATTGATGCCACACGCCCTATTTTCGCTTCTCTCACGATGGTGTCTCATTTATCGGCGTGCCGAGCTTTTATCCACAGTGCACTTATTTATCCACAGGGTGAGTCAATAGTCACAGGACATGTCACATGCTGCGTCGTGGACTTTTCGCAAAGGCTGCCAATACCATTGTTGAGGTTTCTAGGTCGGGTAGAGGTTATTCGGACGATCACTATTTGGCTTGTCGTCCACAGTCCCAGTTTCTCAGAATTTGGCTATGAGTGATGCAACCGTGCTGTGCACTGGTGATCTTTTTGGGTGTCGGTTGTTAAAGTCACCTGAAAATCAGAATGATCAATATCATCTTCAGTTACCTGGGACGAACAGCAAAAGTTTTGTAATTTCTGTATTGATAACTTGTGAATCACAAGAGATATTGCAAATCTGATCACATGATCAATTCCTGAGACATTTCTGGTCTTATTTGATATGCTACATGACCACCTTCCCATTAGAAAAACTTTGCTTGATCCAAAATGGTGGCTTTCAAGATGGGGGTCATTTTCTAGGCATAGCCTAAGTTTCCCCCTCACCCATTACTTTCTGGGGTTTTCCAATCATTTATTTTCTCTTTTGTTTGTGAAGTAAAAGGGTGTCCTGTGGCTTTTGTGAGCTTTTGTGGCATGGTAATATGTGTCTTTAATAACTTATTAAGGATAATATCCTTACCGGAACAAGAACATTACGTGCCATATAACTGTCTATGACTGGCTAAATGTTCAAATTTTATGTCAAATTTCTGTTTAAACATGATCCTTTTTCTGTTTCTTAAACTGTACCTTCAGAAGCGCAGGTTTCTAAAAGCTTTGACAAAATCAGACAATTGAGACTGGCAACTGTTTTTTTCTGCAAATGCCGCTTCACTTATTCAACACAAGACAAAGTTATGTGCTCGTTGGTACAGGAAATGCAGCACTCCTGTCGAAGTGGACATGGCATTTTGGCCCAAAAGACGCCAAACTGTTGTCACCAAATGTATTTGTTAAATACAACAAAGCTATGCATCAGAGAAACTTCCTTAATAATAACACTGAAACAAAAATAGCATAGGAAATGAAAAAATGTCAGAACCAACAACGATAAGGACAAGAAAAAGGGGAAGTTACATAAAAAGCGAAACAGAAATAGTAAGACAGGAGCTGAAAGAAGTAAGAATAAGCAGTGTTTTTAGTCATCCTATTTTGAGGTAATGATCTGTTTGATGCTTGTTTGAATATGACCTCATGCCTTGTTGTCATTCATTTGTGAAGAAGGCTTTTATGTCAGGAATGTGTTTCACTTCAGAATGTTTTTGACTTTAAACTCAAACAGTCATGACAGATACAGATACATTAATTATTCAGTCTGAATCATAGAGGGGTTTTCAGGATCTTGATTTCAGACACTATAATCAATAAAACATAAATGACGGTACTATAATATACAGTATAATGGGAATTCATCTGATCTGGCCAATTGTGCTTGTATTACACCCAACCTGGCAGGACGTACCAGCTTTCTAATGCTATGTGTACACAGCAGGGGAATCAGTTTTCTGTATCAAAGCTGTTTGTTCAGAGAACAGTGAAAGTAGCCTGAACAGTTTACACAAAAAAATGCTTCAAGTCACCAGTTCGTCCAAAACGGAGTCAACAGTAACAGGAACTTCTTTAATAGTCATTTTAAAATGGTCATTATTCATCCGCGACTACGTCTTTAGTTTTGAAGTCTTCTTTTTCCCTTTTTTGGAAGCAGTCACATCCTACTTTGGTCATTTCTTTACCAATTTCCTTAAGAGCAGAGCGGGTACGATATGTACCTTCTAGTAATTAAGACATCAACCCAAATATTTATGAGGCCTGTTACTTTGCTATCTCACTGCTTCAAACTTCCCTCACCCCTTGCTTTTTCCTTCTCATGAAGAACATTAATTACGAAAGACAAGTTGGAATGATGCAAAAGTCACACCAATATTATTCTGCGTCCTCATTCAGGTCTCGTGGCCACGGAGCGGATATGTATCCGATCTAGGACCACATATGTGATTGGATCAGGTTAGATTTGAAAAGATCAGATGTGTGTGTCCACATGTATCAGATATGTATCTGATCTAGGAACATATATGAAAGTGGCTCTGGTTCGATTTAAAAAGATCAAATGTGTGTGTCTGCACAGATCGGATACGTATCCAATCTAGGACCACAAAAAAAGATCAATTGTGTGTGTCTACACGTATCAGATATGTATCCGATTTAGGACCACATATGTAAATGGCTCGGGTTCCATTTGAAAAGATTAGATGTACGTGTCCACACTGCTGTGGAGAAAGGGGAAAATAAAAGTCATATTAGGTCACTGGTAATGTGATCCTGTATGACAAATATCCACCACACCTGTGCAAGGAACAAACTCACATGGTCCATTTCTGCACATTTTAATAAACGATACCTTACAAAAACACTAGTGACTCAAACCACTTCTGATGATCATGTCGTACTTTTTCATCCTCGTGATGTATTGGAAGTCTAATTCTGCTTTTAAATCAGGGCTATGAACTTTTCCCAGGGGGAGTGAATATTTCAAATCAGACCACTCTGATAAGAGCCGCTTTGTTCCTTCTTATTTTCTTTTACAGGAATGTTCATCAAGTTTCATATTTATCACCCTGCTACACAATGCCTACTCTGGTGTGTGTGAGCATGACGACTTACTATTATTATTATTCCTGGGAATATTATTGTAGCGCCCTAATCAGATTTAGGTCTTGGTTAACCTGCTGTAGGTCATGCGGGCGCAAGAGCATGTTTACATGTCCATCCTTTCCCCAGATCCTTCCTGTTCCCTCTAATGACGTTTCTTTTCCAGTCATTTTAGCCATGTTGCTTTTTTTCCTCTCCCGAGGCCCCTTTCATCTTTTCCTCCGCCTGCTTTTAACACTGTATAGAACAACCAAAGGGTCATGACAAGCACAGCAGCAGTGGCACTCCTTTTTGCCCATTACTGGAGACCGTCTGGAGATTTTCAGTGCACTTTCAACACAACAGAACCGATTCTCGATTTACGAAAATGTGCGTTCCCAATAGGGTGTGCCGTATTGTATTGTTTGCGATAATACCGGTATCATTTGTTTAGACGACATAGAACATTCATATCGTGATATTCTGACATCTTTATGTAATGACGTAATGGATTTACACAGATTATGGAGTACTTCCATTACATAGCTCATAGGTGGAGCAACAGATAAGGCAGAAAGTGGGTTCTGCGGTGGTGGAGTTTGTCCCAAACAGGGGAGCAACTTTGGTAGTTTGGAGTTGGTTTCTGTACAAAATATACAAGTGCTACGTGAGCTATGCAAAAGGTCTGTAACAACAAATCTAATCTAGTTTTGCCACCGCAAGCAGAAGCATGTAGCTGGGTACGAGGAAAGTCAAAAATGCCACGAGGTCCGGTACTCTATATATAAAATATATTTTGTTGCAATTGTATGTTGTTGAAATATATCACCAAATATATCATTATCGCAAAATTACCCTAAAATATAGTAATATTAGTTAGTTCTCAAATGCTGCTTGTCTGGAACCACAATTCTGTGTCGTCTAAATTGTCACATTTTGAGTGGTGCAGCAATCTAATACACTAGCCCAATAAGCTGAAGCTGAGTGATTGATTCTTGAGTGGTGGGTTGTTCCACAATTAACTAAGAACAGCCCATATTAACTGATCAATAGAGTAGCAAGGGAGTAGGATGGAATCGGGGAGTGTAGCATGTTCCTTACCAGTCACTCTCCAGTTAAACGATACAGACAGTGGAAATAAGCTGTAGAATTGTATTAATTAGCCTTTGGCCATCTGCTTTTACTGTTAAATGTGATGCAAATGGTCTGAAATTGCAAACAAATCGGACAAAGAGTTATAAATAATAATAATATATGTTATAAATAACATATACAACAGCATTTATAGACAGTAATACCAAAATATTATGACCTCCACACTGGTTCTCTTTACACTTTGTTAGCCTGTTTTCACACTGCTCTTTAACAACCAGGACTTGGAGGGTTAGCTTAGAGGGTGGTGTGGCCTTTTTTAATGTCTTGATTCTCCCAAATTTTCTTCATTATAAGATTTTACATTTTCGGCATTTAGCAGACACCCTTATCCAGAGCGACTTACAACTTATAGAGTCTTGCAATCCAAGCAATTGTGGGTTAAGGGCCTTGCTCAAGGACCCAACTGTGGCAGCTTAGCAGAGGTGGGATTTGAACCCTGGACTTTCTGGTTCAGAGTCCAGTGCCTTAACCGCTAGGCTACCACAGCCCTGTAAATAACATTTACAGAGTTTTTCCACCATAAGCTTGTTCATTTAGGGCATTCAAAACTTTAACCAATGACCAAAATCAAAAAAGTGACTCATTAATGGCTTTGGAATGCATATGACAAAGCAACATGGGCACATTTTTTGGGTTTTATGCGTCAACACTGAAAAAAACTCTGCTAATGAACTGTAACAGCACAAATGTACATGGACCAAAATAAAGGAAACACTTTGTTCCTGCTTTTCCATCTCAAGGTTGTCCCATCTCAGAATTCACTTGGTGAAAGTGATTCTTGGATCTGACACCAGTTCAACATGGAACACTGTAATCACCACACCTGAGAGGTATGTTGCGAGGAAATGATTTTTAGTAGCTGACTCTTTCCTCCAAACAATAGGACCAAATGTTCCTTGGAATAATGTGTGTCTTTTAGAGAAAGGGTATAGACATACACCTTCCATTTCCATTTACAGCATTTAGCAGACGCTTTTAACCAGAGCAACTTACAACTGATACAGTCTTACAAGCCAAGCAATTTCTTAAGACAGAGGTGGGATTTGAACCTAGGCTACCGCAGACAATTTTGATTTATATAACTGTTTCCTTATAAAAAACTGTTTTCATTTTGAAAACATCCAATGAATACTACAGGTCAAAAGTTTTCGAACACCATCATATTTCTGGCTTTTATTTACACAGCTTAAAGCTTCAGTATATACTAAAGATAAAGCACTGACCAAATTAATGCCGGGATATAATGAAATCAAGGAATTTAACTGTTTGACTTACCTTTTGCAGTTATAACAGCTGAACACCCTCTAGACATTATGAAACTCATATATTGTTCCTCCTAGTCCTGTTATATGTGCAGGGTTACTGCGTTTTCATCCTTCTCTCCAGTCCAGTCCAGTCCAGTCCAAAACAGCTCTATAGGGTCTATAAGTCTTTAACTGTGCAGACCATGTCATGATATAAAGCCTAACTGTCTTGTTCTCCTCCAAAATAGTTCGGACATAGCCTCGTGTATTGCTGCCTTTCTTTGTACGAAACCCAAAAAAAAGGTTGAGCATAGGGTAAAAAAATTTTTTATAAATTATATATGCACACACGATTTTTTATTCTCTACTGTATGATATTTCTCATGATATAATAAACTCTCTTTAATTTGTTATAATCATATGTTTTTTTACCACATTTTATTGAAATATGCATTTCATTATTTTTGCCTAATTAACCTCATTTTGCTAAAGCCAGTGGATGACTGTGGTGACCTACTCGTTAATGTACTAGACTATAGACAGAAGATCCATGGTTCAAATTCCACCCTGTCACAGTTGGGTCCCTGAGCAAGACCCTTTACCCACAATCTTTTGGATTGTTTTTAAGAAATCAAAGGGGTTTTTTTTTTTAACCTTGGTGTTCCCAAGGTTTCTTCTTAACGGAGTTCGGGAGTTTTTCCTTTCCACTGTCTTCCTAGGCATACGGAGTTGGTGATGTGAGCCTACATAGAGCATTGACTTTAAAGCAGCATTATAGCCGTTTTTAAATTTCTATAGAAATAAATTTGCAATTAAAATGCTATAGTCTAATACTGACCAAAGTCCTAGAGGATTCAGGACCACACTGTTACACTGTCCCAACACTACTTTTATACAAAAGGGTTTGTAAGTAAAAAGTTGGAACATATGTAAGAACTGTTGTTTTTTGATAGAGGCCTATTTATAACTTTAAAAGTTACATTATTTTTTCAGTTTTTGGTAAACTACACTTTAACCACTTTCATATTACTGCATATCACTGTCCCACTGAAGCCTGACACCCAATGTATAACATTCTCAAAGCAACAACTTATGTCAAATCCTTTATGAATGGTTATTTTCATGACACCTTACCTCAGCTGTGTTGCTAAAAAGGTCCCCCTGAACCTGCATTTGTATCCATGTTAGGAGAGTATGATATGAGAATATGATAACGATGTTCCATGTATTTAGCAAACCCAAAACCAATGACACTGGCTTTATTTGATTATCTATAAATATCCATGAACCTTCCTGCTTTCATGAGGCCACACTCAGTTCCTTGTTAACGTCTAAAGAAGGACTACACTCCTTAGAAGTAAGTCGCATCAGACAAACACGGCTTTAGCTAAACCTTTTCAAAAATCTTAAAGGCTTGCTAGCAGGATCAAGCGCTCTGTAATTACAAAATACTCATTTCAAGGGGCTAAATAGATATTTAGTTAGGAATTAATCAGTGGTGCATTTGACACCATTCGTTCACGTATACTGCATACTCATTATATACTTGCATACTCAGCTCTATTTGTATAGGATTGGCTAATTATGGGAAAACTGAACTTTACATTCTTGCAGATATCACTTTATCAAGATGTTGCCATCTCCTATTGAGAATGCAATAAACCTAGGAGTAATCTTTGATAAATCGGCTGAGCGCTCATATTTCCAAAGTAACCCAGTCGTGTAGGTACCTGCTCTACCACATAAGGAGAATTCAACCCTTGCTCTCCAGGAAAGCCATCCAGGTCTTGTATAGTCTCTTGTTATATCAAAACTAGACTTCTGCATCGATCTTCTGACCGGTCTTCCGACGCGTGCATTCAGACAACTGCAGCTCAGTTAGAATGCAGCAGCTCGTCTGGTTTTCAATCTTCCCAAGTGTTCTGCCTTTACTTCACTGGCTCCCTGTAGCTGCCCGGATCAGATGCAAAACCCTCATCTTATCTAAAGGCTCCAATTAAACCACACTCTGTACCCTGTACCCTCAGAGCCACGAGCTTGGCTAGACTGGATCTTCCTCATAAGAAGAAAGTAAGACATGACTCTTCTCCATCCTGGTACCCAGGTGGTTTAATGAACTTCCACTGGATGTCTGAATAGAAGAGTCTCTGAGTATTTTTCAGTCTCTTTCTGTCTTCAAGCGGAAACTAAAAGCTCTCCTACTTACGTGATGACTGAAAATATTACCTAAATCAGATCATGGCAGGTTCTGGTTGGACTTTGTTCTTGTGAAATTGCTTATTTTGTACTACTCTGGGTAAGGGTGTCTGGTAATGCTGTAAACGTGAATGGAAATGGAACATCTGTGATATGTCAGTAAAACCCTTTTTAGCTGATTTTAGAGTCAAACGACATGCATCGCTTACAAATCAGTTGTAATAATAACGAGCTGTTAAAGTATGTCACTCAATTGTGAAGTAAAATATACCTTAAAATGAACGTGTTTCCTGTGTCATGTGGGCAGATAGTATAGACTACGCACCACACATCAAATTAGAATTCCACTTAAAAATTATGATTGTGACAGACATCTGAGGTTAGCAAACTTTAGTTGAATCATCCTGCAAAAAAGTGCCTTACAACAGGAAATGCAGCAGAGGGCAAGACAACACATTTTGTCACCAATTGTATTGTGAAAGTGGCGGTGCCAATTCAGGCAACTGAGAGAGATGGGTTCAAACGACCTTTGAATACTTTGGACCCACTGCCAAAGTATCATCTAATTATCATTATCATCGACAAAATCCCAGAAAACCTATAATTTTTATAATTAATTAAAATTAAACTATTGCTAATTTATATGTAAACTGCACATTTGAATATAATGCACTGCTTTATATCTGCGGATCTTGAGCAACTTACAATTAACAAATAAAAGGTCTTACAATCCAAGCAGTTGTCGGTTAGGGACCTTGCTCAAAGACCTAACATTGGCAGCTTGGCAGAGGTGGGATTTGATCTATGAACTTCCTGGACTATTGTCCACTTGCTTTTAAGGTACTGGACTGTTATTTTATTTTTGTACCTAGGTATAATCAAATTATCAGAGCTTACTGAATTTGGGTATAAAATACTTAAAATTGCAATATTTTTAGGGGACAAGAGAGAAAAAGACATCCACGGCCAATATGGAAATAAAATCACAGTTTGGCTCCTGTAAATTGAGAAATTAAGACCTCATAATTTTAGTTCTGTGGGCAGCATGGTGGCTCGGTGGGTAGCACCACTGCCTCACAGCAAGAAGGTCCCGAATTTAATCCCAGGGTGGAGAGACCTGGGTCCTTCTGTGTGTCTGTATGTCCTCCGTGTGTTAGGTGTTAGGGTAATTGGTGTCTCTAAATTGGCATTGACTTGTGTGTGTGTGTGTGTGTGTGTGTGCCTTTGATGACAGGAAAGAAGAAGATGATCATTTTAGTCCTGTCTGGATAGAGCTTTGCTTTCCTTATGCTTTCCTTCCCAGTGATTCGGGCATCGTTTAGGCACAACTGGTCACGTCTTATCATGGGAATTGGCTCATCCCTGTGATATACTGCCATCCTCTTCTGGACATAGTTACATTCACACCCTTTGTGGTCAGAGATCAGTCTCTGTATCACAGAAGACCCTGAACAGTCAACAACAGGACAAAACGTGGCAGATATCAAACTAGTAAAGGCTAAGGGGCAACAAAAGTGCCTCAAATGAGTCTTGGTCCTCCCAAGGTTTTCTTTTAACAAATAGTTTTTTTCCCCTAGGTTTGCTCAATTTAAATTGTCCATAGATATTGGAAGATGATAACAAATTGTAAATCTGCTTTGAGACAATGCTCCATTGTAAAATGCGCTATAGAAATAATCTTACTATCTGACTTGACCTTAAACATATAGTAAAGGAAACACTGCTGACCTAGTCATGCTCCAGTGAAAGTCTTGTCATCTTGTACTTGTTACAAGAAGTTTAGAGCTGTTATCATTTCATCATCAGCTCATATTGCTGCTCTCATAATGGCTGACCTTCCTCCCGCATGAGCTCAGTGCAGCCTTAATGCGAATCTAATGAAAGATTGGGATGTTTTCTGGAGGACTCGGTAGGATGATTACAGGTATGGTTGCCAGAGCCGGTCATGGACAATCTCTCCAGCTTCCAAACAGAGGAAGTCTCTCACATACTGCTGGTTTAAAGACCGAATATGACACTAACAGGACGCAGGAGTAAACACACCTCTGTAGTTATAAACCACACTTGGTCAGCTGACTTATTTCAAGATGACACGGCAGATTGATATCATAGTTCTCTGGCCTGGTTAACAGATAGTCAGCTGGGATGGTAAGAGAAGGAAAATGAGGAAAAGGGAGGCATGGGGCATCTTCTCAACGTTAAAATTATCATCACACAACAAAGAGAATCATTACTATTTTAACAAATTATTCCATATTCATCTATATTTTCTGTTGTTATATATTCCTTTCTGGTCCCATGACTCACGACAAGCACATATGACAGCACAAATTGCTATTACCCGTACTACTGGTACTAAATATTAATCCAAATCAGGAGTCCACTTCAACAATAATGCCATTACTATTTGGACTGTTTTCGACACAGTGTCGAGACACACTACCATACTACTACAACACACAATAATTCTAATTAGTACTTCAGATTAGGGGTTTGGTGTGACTGCCACCATTTTAAGTAGTAACAGTTTTTATGCTCTGCCCTTTAGAAGACCTGGCCTTGTACACTGCTGGTATGTGCTGACCTCAGATTTTCATTGTAGTTTTCTTGTGTTAGATCATATCTGGTGTTCATGACCTTTTGAGAAAGAGGGCAGGATACCCCAACAGGCCGAAGGTTGTGCGAGAAGGAGTGAGCACTATGTCGACCGGGAAACGGAAAGTCACCCGAGCATATCCTCAGCCTCTGCTGCCATGTTCAGCTGTATGCGTTTTCCACTCACGCATGTCCACCCTCTGCTGTCCCATTTCCTTCTGAATCAGGGACTTGGTGACCCATAACATCCTTCTGAATCCCAGTACGAAGGAAGAATGGCATTATAGACCCATAAAGACTGTCTAACATTGGCTACTGTTCAAACCTCCACCAGTGACAACATCTAAATGTTTACATGGAATAAAATGTCTTCTTAAATGGATTATTAGCCAAGCTGACCAAGCATAAGAAGGACATAAGCACATTCTCAACCAAGGGTTTCAAGCACTGACAAGCTAGTTTGTACAAACTTACACAGGTAATGCTTTTTTTAAAAAAAATATAATAATAAACAAAATAAAATAATAATATAATTTCATTTAAAGCGCCTTTCAGGACACACAATAACACTTTACAAGTAGAACAAAAACAACAAGTATATATATATA